>JAFIRS010002946.1:0-168593 GCA_018342105.1 Gonioctena quinquepunctata
ATCAAAATACAGAATTTACTTTTCTCTGATATCTCAATAACCGGCCCTGATAATCTCGATTTGTTTGAACTGCTTGACAATGCTTCTATAAATGCAACTTTTTCTCCATTTGACCGACCTTCTAACTCTTATGATTTAAAAGTTACCAATACAATCCCATTAAAAAAGTGGCCACTCTGTATATAAACAAGCATATTCCATTAGACGAAGAAATCCTTTTTATGTGTGTAGATGGAATTCGCACCCTATTTTTTCACGTGAAACAATGACCATGAACAAAATCGCACATTTGAATAAAAAATCTTGGCGCATTCTATTAGCTTCCGATTTTTAAAATCGATTTTCAGTTGTTTTGGCTTTACATAGGCTATTCTTATTACCTGACTACTTCAATGTGAAAATAGAGAATAAAATACTGCCAACAAACGAAAAAATAAAAAACCCAGACATCATAATTGATAATAGGCTGAAATTCAGTAATCATGTGTCTTATATTCTACAGAAATCATATGCCAAATTAAAACTACTATATCTCAACCGACACTCGCTCACAGTAAAACTAAAAACACTATTATGCGAATCACTTGTGTGTGGTCCCTGTCTTAATGTAATAGATATGTGGAGATTACAAAAACTTCAAAATTCGTGTCTGCGGCTGATATATGGCATAAGAAAATTTGACAGGATATCGCATACCATACAAGATATCCGTTAGTTGAATATGACCAATCGGAGGAAGCTCCACTCACTAACCTTATTCCATAAAATAATAAGACATCATACTCCTGCATTCTTGAAGGCAAAGATAACGTATCTGACAGACATACATAACCTAAATATCTGCCAAAAAAAACTCCTGTCCATACCTAAACATCGTACCCGACAGTTTGAAAACTGCCAAGAAATATAATGTACTACCAGAAAATATCAAAGCCCTATCATTAACTAAGTTCAAAAAACGACTAATTGATTCTATTTTCACTGACCAGTGCTCAGGGATATGAAACTTATTCGACCTGTCCATCAGATTACTTTCATTGAATGTTTCTTGTTTTATTTCTCTTATAAATTCATATGTACCATGTACATATGGTCATAAGAAATCTTATTCAATTTATCACAAATTATCACTAATTTATGCTACAGGCGCTTGAGGAAGACCAGTACCATACTGATCACGCGCCTTTTGTCCTTTCACCACATAGTATACTTATTTTGTTACTTACTTTGTTATTTATCTTTTTAATTATATATATATATATATATGTTTTGTTCTCTCTTGTTTCTTGTTAGAATGGTCAATAAATTATATATTATTATTATTTATATATTATTATTATCAATAGATACATGGAATCAACACTTTAAGAAATAAAATATTGTGATACATGAAACAAAATTATCCTGTCGTTATTGTTACTCTGTTGAATATCTAAATACTGATTTAATGTATGTGATACATTTATGAGGTACAATAAAACAAACATACGAGTGCAGTCTTTTCACGAGATGGGGTGGTTTGTGAAACGAGCAGTAGGTGAAAGTAACAAATCACACAAGTATTTTTCTGGAATAGGAAATTGTGTAACTAGTATGAAAATATTTTCATACTAGTTGCACAATATCCTATTTCAGGTTCAACCCAAAGATATCGCGCGACAAGCTTTTGAATATGTTATTCAACAACTAATACAAATACTACTACCAATGTTGATTGTACCTATGGACATGATATAAACCAAATTTGTTGCTCTTCTTGCAAAGTGCAGTTTTTTTCAATTCCGTCTTCTATTATTTAAAAAATCAGATAGAATGAATTGAATTTCAATTCCAAATCTGTTTTTTTTCACTAACATGATTTTAGATGTATCTATATAGATGCAAATACTCTTGAAAAAAATATCTCAGCCCCTGCAACGATTTTCAAAGCATCAATTAGAGTGATATGAAACTTCAAATAAAAAAAAAGTGTATACTAGAAATTAGTTCGCATATTTAATTTTCATCTTAAACCTGGCAATTGATTCAAATGAGACAAGATTTCAATGACTATGAAAACATTTTGGGGAGTAACTTACACACACAACAAACTCCATAACTATTCGCACAATTCCCCACTGCCGTTCCTCCCAAATCGCTGCATTCTTGTGCTGTGTAACAAATTCCCAAGTATGATCCTGCAGAGCTGGTAGCATTGCATTGACTATTGTTGAACTGTACTACAGTGAACAGACTGAATAATTTATTTATTTTTTGCTTTTTGGCATTCCATAAATTATTTTCGAAATATTTCGTTTTTGGAGATGCGTCTTGCTCACCTCCTGAAGTTAACTGAAAATCACTACTTGTTTTAATTCCACTTCCAGAAGTGCTATTATATTTCTTTGAGTACAATTTTGCTAAATACTTTTTCAACAATATATTTATTCTTCCTTTCGTACTTTCATTCTTTGAAGTGTCTGAGAATTCTGTAGCTATTTCTTCGTACCTAGTATTATCATTGTGACTCTTGTTCGAAGTTAACTGGGGAATTTTCTGCACGTATGATAGTTTAACCGGTTCATATTCAAACTCGGAGTCATTGAATCTATAAATTTTCATCCTTGGTTTTCTTGATTTCTTCGGATTGAAATAACCATTGTCATTAACTTTGTCATTGTTCATGAAGTTGAATTGGTCATTTGATGCTGGAGAGAAATCCCCTAAATCTGATTTTACATGATCTCTCGTTAAAAATTCAACATTTGGATAATGGAAATCAATTCTGTCTCTGTAGGAATTTCCATTATATTCTTCGAAATTAGAGTTGGGTAAAGTATGAACTATCGGTGATCTTCTGGAAGAATGGTATATTTCTTGATAATCCCTCAGCACTCTTCCTTCATCTTCATAGTTAGTATAAATATCTACAATATCAGGCCTTCCGTGATTTTCAAGACTTACTCTCGAGATTAAATGTTCGCACTTGATTCCTAAGAAAACTTGCACGATAACTAAAACTTCGGAAAACATTTCTATAAAAATTATTTCTGATATCTCCTAACGAACTGTGAATTCAAACTGTAATGTGAAAAAGATTTGTCATCTTGCTTAGACGGAATTATTGGGGTTACTAGAGCTTGAAATAAAGTCTTACATGCTCTATATGATTGGATGTACTTGAATTGACTCAAGTGTATGGCAAAGAATGAAAAACTGAATCTCGAAAAATATATAGCTGATGTGACAAATCAGCTCGTTTTTTTGTAAAAATATAACATTTTCACAATTTGTATAAACCTGGCCAATGAAATCTATATATATATATATATATATATATATATATATATATATATATATATATATATATATATATATATATATATATATATATATATATATAATATATATATATAATATATATATAATATATATATATATATATATATATATATATAATAAATATATATTGGAATTTTTTTGGGAAAAGGGGAATGAAAAAGTAAACTCTTTAAGGTTCATCCAAGCTTTCGGAAATGTGTATTTCCATGATCAGGGAAACTACAATAGATAAAAAACAATAATGATAAATTTTCAAGTGCAAAACATCATGCTACTTACAACGTTGTTGAGGTTGGTTTCAATGATGTTAAACATATTCATCTAACATAGTATACGAAAAAAAAAAAAAAAAAGTTAATAAAAACACATTAACATTGTTCAAAATTACCTATACAGTGCATTCCATTTAAAACGAGCCACCCTGAATAACTTTTGGTACAATGATTTTCAGGAAAAATAAAAAAACACGTCAACAATAGTATACAGGGGGACACATTTTGACATATTCACATTTGATGTTACTTCCACTATCGCACCCCCAGAGCATGTCGCCATTTTTTTTAAATGGATCACCCTATATTGTTTCGCATTATCAGATGATCCATGATGAGCAGATTTCAACAAAGTATAAAACATATGGTCGGACGCAAATGGTTCGGGAGCTACAAATTATTTGGTTGAAAACGAGCCACCCTGAATAACTTTTGAAACAATGATTTGCAGTAAAAATAAAAAAACAGGTCAACAATTCATACAGGAGGCCACATTTTGAAATATTCGTTCTAGAGACAAATGAAGCAATAAATCAGAAAAAGAGATTTTTTATTAAATTCTTGAATCAAAATCTGATGATTTGACAATGAGAAGAAAAAACATTTCTATAGTAAATGTTTAAAAACGTTTCCACCAACTTCCATACAATGGTACAAACGAGCTTCCATTGCCGCCCTCACATGGTTGAGAATCTCGGGAGTTATTTCTCTGCAATGCCTAATGATCTTCTCTCTCAAATCTTCTAATGTTGTTGATTCTATCTCATACACTTTAGACTTCAAATGACCCCATAGAAAGAAATCTACAGGGGTGAGATCCGGAGACCTTGGTGGCCAATCTGCCAATCCAGCGACCATTACAGGATATCCCTTTTCGTGGGAACCAGAACATAAAAAAAAAAAAAAAAATATCCAAATATTTCTCACCAGTCAAATTACCATCGATAAAAAAAAGGTCCTATGATGTGGTCACCTAAAATTCCTGCCCGAACATTCAGTTTTTGAGGTCGTTGGGTATGAACTTGACGGTATAAATGAGGATTCGTATCACTCCAATATCGACAATTTTGCCGATTCACCTCTCCATTCAAACTAAACGTACTTTCATCCGAAAAACAAATTTAATTCAAGAAATTCTGATGCAAGTTGATCCGTTCAGTGAGACTTTCACAAAACTCGATACGTCTATCGAAATCATCTTCGTTCAATTCATGAACTAGTCTAATCTTATATGGATGAAATTTGTACTTATGAAGGATCCTGAAAACATCTGTATGACTGTTTCCTGATTTTCAAGATAACTTAGTAAGAGATTGCGTATTTTCCATTAGTCCAACGTGCCCTAAAACTGCAATAGAAATAGCTTCATCGTTGACAACTCCTGAACGGTTATGCTTTTTATTGCTAACAGATCCAGTTTCCATAAATTTGTTCAATAATTGTCGTACATTTCTTCCTGGATGATTATCATTGAACATACGGGCAGCAGCTCTAGCACTATTTCCATTCTGGTAGTACAAACTCACTATTTCAATCCGTTCTCGAAGCATATAAACCATTGCTTCTCAAGAATTCACAAAAACAGAAACACCAATTGTAATCGTTATTGTAGAATGAGACAAATACAAAATGAAGAGAATATCGAATTCAAACTTAACTAGGCAAAATAAGACTTTTTTGAAGTATTCTTCAAAAAAACACCTATGAATCCTAGGTAACAGATTGTACAGAAGTTCATTCAGGGTGGCTCGTTTTCAACTCAAATAATTTGTAGCTCCCGAACCATATACGTCAGACCATATGTTTTATACTTTGTTGAAATCTGCTCATCATGGAGCATCTGATAATGCGAAACAATATAGGGTGATCCATTTGAAAAAAAATGGTAACATGATCTGGGGGTGCGATAGTGTAAGTAACATCAAATGTGAATATGTCAAAATGTGCCCCCCTGTATACTATTGTTGATGTGTTTTTTTATGTTCCCTGAAAATCATTGTACCAAAAGTTATTCAGGGTGGCTCGTTTTACTGTATACATGTACTCTATGTGGTGTGACAAGTGAAACTGACAGGTTAGGAATAATTCCCGCAATTATATTCGAGCCAACGACACCTGGCGGGTGTCACTTGGAAATCATTAGTGGTGCCAACTGTTGATTAGTACCAACTGATGAAACCAGGTGGCGGTAATGTTAAAAATAACTATTATTTGATATTGCATTGTAGTCAATTTGGATTGATATTTAAAGACATAAGAGTAGATCTCACTCAAATGGTTAATATCAGTTTTTCATTGATGCAATTGTTTTCTTAAGATATGAAAGCTATTTCTAAAAATGTTCTTTTTGATATATGTGACTCTGTCGCTAGCACTATCACTGAATCGTAATTCATCTGGTGGTCGAATTTATTCACATGTTCTGCCAGAGCACATCTTTCAGGATGAAATCTGCAGTCACGTTTATGGGAATTTATTCTGTTCGATAATGATCTTTGCGTTTGACCAATATATTGTTCATTACAACCATGATAAGGAATACTATGAATTACATTTGACATTGAAAGTAATGGAGTTTTATCTCCAACTTTAGAATAAATTGATTTGATTGGTAGAACTGTTTTATATGATATTTTGAATTTTTTTTTAGGAGTGATCTCTCCCATATCTAGTAATGAAGTGTGAAAAGGTAGTGTTAGTTTCATTGTTGTTTGAGACAATGTTCTAGTTATTACTGTTTGAGGCTAGTACTTCTAAGTGAGATGATGTATTATATATTCGAGTAACGTTTTTGGATATACATTCCCTAAGAAAAGGTTAAAGATAATTTTTAAATTCTGTTTATTGAATTTAGGATCTGAGATTTTCAGTACTCTCAATTTTATTTGTTTAACCAAGTTCACTTTCATAGACTACCTGTGATATGAGTGGTAATTCAGCTTTCTACCTGAGCTGCATGGTTTCCTATACCAATCTACCAGTAGCTTGTTTTCTGTTATCCGTAATAGCTTGGTATCAAGAAATGGTACGGAATAATCGCTATTTTCAGTTTCAATTATGAACTGGATATGAGGATTATAGCTATTGAAGATATTGAGAATCTCATCCACACCATCATTCGGTAATGCTAATATAATATCATCAACATATTTTTTTATGAAGTTAAGATTGAAAGATAAAACTGGAATAACATTGTTCAACAACTCATCCATGACATACGCTGCTAAAATGGGTGAAATGGAGGCCCCCATTGGGGTACCAAAGGTTAGTTTATAAACTTTATTATTGAAAGAATATGTATTATGAAAAAGGAAAGTCAACAATTCCAAAAATGTCTCTTAGTTAATGCAACGATAATTACTAATATTATCCCAATTTTGTTGTGTATTGCCCTAATACAAGCATCCAAATAGACATAGCTAAAAAAGGAGACGACATCTAAACTTGCCAGAACATAATTGTGTTGAATTAAAAAATCACATGACATTAACTTTGGAAGAATTTTTAAAAGGAATTGAATTTTGTCTAACTTCAACATACTTTCAATATGAGAGCAAATATTATTCACAAATATTTGGAATAGCAATGGGTTCTCCAATTGCTGCAACCATAGCAAATCTCGTATTGGAGTATGAAGAAGAGAACGTCATCAACTCACTATCATTTGAACCAGTATTCTTCAAAAGATATGTAGATGATTGCCTAACTTGCATACCTAATGACAAACTTGATTAAATTCTAGAAAATGTTAACAACTCTCACCCCAGATTAAAATTTACAGTAGAAAAAGAAACCAACCAACAAATAAACTTCCTTGATACAACTATAATGTACAACAATTTTGAAAAAATCTTTACAAACTGGTTTACTAAACCCAATTCATCCCATCGCTATACAAACTATTTGTCAAATGTACCATTTAGCTTTAAAAAATGTTATTCAGAACTTATCTGACCTAGCCATAAAACTTGCCCACCCAAAATTCAGAAGAAGTAATTTAGAAAAAATTAAAAATATCCTAAAAGAAAATAACTACCTAGATCACTTCGTGGAAAAAACGATCAAAAAACGATTTATAATGATGAGAATAAAACAAAAAAAAACAAAAATATATACCCCTACCATACGTACAAAAATTACCCAATAAAATCAGCAAAACAGTAGAAAAATACAACATAACAATAGCACATCGATTACAAATACAAATAACATTTTATACTCAAAATTAAAACCTGAAATTCCAAAAAAAAAAAACCCACACCGTATATAAAATGTCATGTAAAGATTGCGAAAGTACATATATAGGCCAATCCAAACAATACCTACAGAAACGAATTCAAGCTCACAAATACTCAAGAACGGACCATCATTATCTAAACATGAAAAGAAAAATCAACATAAATTCAATTTTGACAAGATTGAAATGTTGACAAAAGAAAAAGATCCAAAAGTTAGAAATTTCCTCAAAACGATTCACATAAAAAAAGATAAAAAAAGTATTAACAAACGATATAAAAAACCTCAATCAAATCTACAATAACTTATTTTAAACACTCACTCGACAACAAAAAATATAAAAGTTAAAATAAACTTATCCTTACATTTTTACACGGAAAAGGCTTGAATTGATTTAATAGAGCCCACATACTATAACTAAATATGTCGATCACTCCAATCTATTTCAAAGAAAGTAAAAAAAACGATAACAGATGAAACAAACCCGATACCAGCAATCTCAGACATTCAACAACGTTCATTCCAATCGTGAAACATGAACACGAAATAATGAAAGAATAACTGTTAAATTATATTGTGAGTTTTGAACGTTTCTTTGAATTCTAATCTTATTTGTTTGATGTTATGTAACGTATTATGTTGTTAACTTGTTTCACATTTACATTAAGAATTTACCTGAAGATGACATTAGCATTGTCGAAACGTCGTATCGAATAAAAAATGCATAGACTGACTAAGATAGATAGATAGAACTTTATTTCCAACAGGTGTACACACCCAATTACAGGAAATGCAAAATGTTCATATAAAATATTAATTTAAGTTAACTCAAATTAGTATTATATGAGTTACTTAATTGATTATAGGTTTTTAGCTCGGTCTATTCATGATACATTTCGAAATATGTTGGAGGGAATTCACATTGTTATCACAGATCTCACATATTGAATTGAAATTAGTGCACATGGTTGATATAGGAGCTCTGAGATTAACATTTGTTCTGGTATTATCAAAATAGAAAGTCATCTCATGTCTAGAATTCAAGCGCGGAATATAAAAATTTATCGTTCGTAATATCTTATTATGTATCAAATTGTCAAAAAATGATACTGTCACAAAATGCCGCCTCGTATTTAAAGAAAATACATCAAACTGATTCAGGAGAATTGAATAGCCTGAGCCTCTTTGGGGATACATACCCGTTGGTTTAAAGGATATATTTTTCAAGATTTTTTTCAGCACAGTCTCAATTTGATTCATGTTACAGTTATAAATAAGATACCATATTATCGCACCATATTCGAGTTTAGACCTCATAAGCATTATGGTTGTACTAATATTTTTGAACTCTCTTGTATTTCTCATGATAAAGCCTAGCATTATATTTGCTGATGCAATTGTCTTCTATATGCGGGATGAAAGTGAGTTTGTTATCAAAGTCTACTAATGGGATGATTATTGATCTCATACGAAAATTCGATTACATGTTTTTTCTAGAGAATGACAGAACATGACATTTTGATATATCCAACCTCAAATGGTTATTGGAGCACTAAATCAATATCACTCTGTAAATTCATTGTCTTCAATTACTTTATATAGCTTGAGATCGTCTGCATAATGGAGTTTTGAGCATTTAGTTTTTTTTTTGCTACGTCATCAATGAAAAGCAAGAATAAAAGGGGACCCAAGTACAAGCCTTGTGGCACTCCGGAACTAGGCGACTGAAAGCTTTCATATTCTACATATCGCTTTCTATCAAACAGGTAACTTTCGAAAAATTCAATTCAGAAAAGCCAAATGATGATAAACTCATACGGAGAATGTAAAAATCAATTTGATCAAACGCTTTCCGCATATCTGTATAAACGACATCAACTTGCTTTCTCTTATCAATAGCATTGGAGACATCTTGTGAGAGGCATGCTAGGTTGGTGACACAAATCCATGTTGATCATCTTTTATGGTATTTTTTACTGAATTGTAAATAAAAGAATATACAATTATTTCAAAAAGTTTGGAAAAGTTACATAATATAGATATAGATCTATAGTTTTGTATCAAAGTTGCGTCTCCTTTTTTTAAGATTGGACAGACACGGGCCGTTTTTCAAATTTCGGGAAATGTTAGCGTTCTCAGTGATAGGTTAAATATATGTATCAGGGGGCTCAATAACGGAGAAAATCTTTAACTAGAAAGCTCGGTATGTGGTCTGGTCCGATGATAAGTTTATTTTTTAATTTCTTTGCGGCTTTAATTACATCGATTCCCGTGATTACTTCCAGGTTTATGCCGGGTAGATTATTCGGGAAGTCATCATGTATATCGCAGAAGGAGATATCCGATATGATATAAACACTTTTGAAATAGTTCGCAAATGCATCAACGATTTCTTGAGGTTCTGTGTAGGTATTATTGTCATCTTTCATCACGCCCCGGTATTTTAGAGTTCTCTTTTTTATTCTGTATAAATTTCCAAAAAGTACTTTGTATGCCTAATTTATATGTAATTTGGTTACAGCTCTCAGCGCAATAAATCGTTCACGATAAAAACTTGTATTATACTTTCTCAGGTTTTTGTGGGCCCGTTCTTTCTTCTGAATATTTCTTATTATCGTTGGAGTGAACCAGGGCGGGTATCTACGGGTACGATTTGATTTTAGGGGAACATTAAAATCACATATGTTATAGAGTGTTTGCATCAATTTATTACTAAGGCACTTATTCCGAGAAAACAAAGAAAAAAAAAATATATATATATATATATATATTATAACTTCTTGCACAACCGCAGTTGATAGTCTATCAAAAAAACTAAAAGAATTTTCCCTTGAAAAGTCCTAAATAAGACAAGAAAAATTAAATGTATTCTGCCTACCAAAACTTTGCTGTTTCGCGGTTCCCAACTTTTGGACAAACTTGTCAAAAAATGTTTTTTTTCTGTTTTTTTTTTTCAAATGATTAATTTCGTTATAAAATGACATTTACACACTTCATTCATGAGTGTGCAAGAAGTTAGATTACACCCTAGTATAAAATCTTTCATAAAAACCAGAATTTTATGTATCCAAGTTATAATATTAAAATATTCAATATTTCAATCGAGCGTCATTTTAGACATGTTTCATTTAAGTCTGTTAAAGTACTTGCTTCACAAGGTATTTTTGTAGTATTTCACAATCTTCAGATAGTGTTGCATAAGTAACTCTGTAACCATAGTCATCAGATATAAAATTAATAAAACTTTCTGGCGTGATTTAAAACTATTTTGGTGTATTATGCTATGCTTTACTCACTTGTCCTAAAAATAGCTATTAAATATTTATAACAAACTAAGCAACGACATTTGGGAGTAGGAAACATAACAGGATATCTTTCGTATGATGACACAGTCGCTTTCCTAATAGTACTTTTGTCACGAAAAAAATCTCTATTGATTGGTCTATTTGTCTGTACAAATTAGAGAAATACTTTCCGAATTAAAGTTGGGGAGCTCAGGAAGCTCTACCAAATGACATATTATAGACAATACTGCAATTACATGACGGATTTGGTAATATTCCAGAAATTATTTCGCCACTGATTTCATAATGTCTGGTTCTAGTAACAGCGTGAAATGAAATCGAGGGAAACTTCCTAGTTGGGATAAAACTACAAAACTCAGAAGGAGCTACTGCAAAATCAAATCAGAAGATGATAAAAAATATCGTTTTTTCCTTGGTAAATGGAAGAAATATTCTAATCAGGACAAAATGTGAAAGAAGATCAATATCACAAAAAATCCCTGAACCAATACTAAAAACGTTCATAGACAATAGTTATTTGTGCAACTAGTTGGAAAAAGCAATATTTTTCGTAATGAGCCAAAAAAAAGCGAGTTACGAAAAATAGGGTTTTCCAACGTGTTTCACACAATATTTTTTCTAATTTTGATATGTGATCCTTTTTAATTCAAGTTGATAATATTCAAAATATATATTTGAAAAAACTGAATAATCAACGACTATGCCGAAAAGCATGGGGTGCTTTTTGGTTACGTATCTTTGAGAAACATAATACTTTTAGAGTTAGATCCCAGAGCCGGCAAACCTACCTCATTTTAGCAAAGCTGAAATTTCAGGTATGAATAGTGTGATATGTAGTTGAGAACGTATGCGTACTTGCTAGCTTGAAAGCGGGGCTCTTTTACAGGTATCAGGTACGAATGTACATAAAAAAAAATCTTACTTTCATTAAAGTATGGTAATGCGTTTGGCAATTATTATCGTCCAGTTAACCGAGCGGTCTGAAGCGCGAGATCAAGCTCTGTATCTCAAAAGTTTGTGAGGGTCCGAATTCCCACGTTTGACAATTTTTTTTTAATTTTGCACTTCGAAATTGAGAAGTGATTTAGTTTTCGGATGAATATTCAAATAAAAAAAACAAATCATTTCTCAATTTCAATGGGAAAAATATAAAAAAATCTCCAGGCGCAGGGATTCGAACTCTCGCCAGTTTTTGATATCAGAGCTTAGATCTTGCGCCTTAGACCGCTTGGCCATCTGGACGGTATTAATTGTCAAACACATTACCATACTTCAACGTAAGTAAGAAAGTTGTTTATGTACTTTTATACCTGCTACTCGTAAAAGGGTCCCTCTTTCAAGCTAGCAAGTATGCATACGTTCTTAACTTTATATCACACTACTCATACTCAAAATTTCAGCTTTGCTAAAATGACGTAGGTTCGGCTCTGGGATCTTGGACTATTTTAATTGGTTTCGACAAAGCACCCCACGCTTTTTGGCATAGTCATTGAATATTAAAATTAGTTTTTACTTTTTAGCGCGTTAAATGTGTGTTTTCATCCTTGGAGAGACTTCCATGGAAAAAACGGAAATTAATGCTACATAGAAAACTACGTTGTCAGCTAGGGTCAATATCACCAATTGTTCAAATTATGTTATTAATATTTATAATTAGTTTTTACCATACATATTATGTATTGGATTCGAATAAAATTTAATCTTCATAATAAGTACAGAGAATATAATAACAATGAAGAAGTACTTCAAATTGTTTAGCCTCAAAATTATAACAAATTTTATTCCTGTATTTATTGGAACTGGTGGTGAAATTTACTTTTCATCACCAGTTGCGAAAAGTGTCAAAATTAGAAAAAAAAATATTATGAACTAGTCTGCAATTACTGGCCTATGTCATAGCCGAAGCAAGCAAGCAGGCGGAGCCAAAAAATGCAGTACATGTTATTTTCCTGATGCACACACAGCGTCTTGTCTCAGCCTACCTCATCTTGGGCACCTTGAATCATCGTCGACCCACATCCGAGGTTTATATTAATTATTTCCATCAATCGTAATGATAAAAAATATGGAAAACGAAAAAAAGCCATCGGGAAATCTAACCAGAATATGAATTAATATGTGATTTTTTCAAACTCTGAACTACTTGATTGGATCAATATTCCAGAGGATGATTCTGCCCTTTAAGACTGAAATTTCAAATATCATATCTAATCTCTGCCCCAAACCCCAAGTTTCAAATATCCACTGCCTATACTTTGCAAGATATTTAAAGAGGAAACTTATTTAGACTACTTTGTTATAATGTAACAAAAATCAAATTACAATTTCCCAAATTATAAATCTCCATTTTCAAAATCATATAAAATTTCGAGAGCTATAGCTTGTAAACGCCCGTTACCAAGAAGAATTCAATTGTTTTTTGAAACATCACACAGGGGGTTTGAAAATTACCCTTTAGTTGCCGATTTAGCTCCCTATTTTTTTTATAGAAATTTTTGTTTCGATTTTTCATTAGATAGTTCAATAAGTGGTACGAACCAATGAAATTTGGCATCAAAGGCTCTGTGAGGTTTCCAGTAGTGAATTTTGTATGAAAAAAATGTGAGAAACTACTTAAAGAAAATCAAGAGAATGATTTGAAGCCCGTACCACTTTACGCTCTTCATATGTAATGAAATGTGATTGTCGCGAACGAGGTAATTCAATAAACTTTTCACGGCTCCTTCAATTTCATGCTACATTAAGTTCAACACATATTTAATGGTTTCGTTCCGCGAGGAGCAAACACCCATTATGTATAATTCTAGTGTGAATTAAATAGTCGTGGCCGTGAAAAATGTCCCAGTTTCGACAAATTAACAGAATTTTTCCAGGTATTTGAAGATTATTTCAAAATAATGGGTATGATTATTCAATATAATGAACAAATTTCCAAGATGATATTTTGTTTCGTAAATTTTTTCAAGAGGCGTTTTCAAATGATAGCGAAATTGGGGGATTTCATCAGTTATTTACCCTTCAAATTGATAGTTTGAACTATTAAGATAAAATAACTATTCAATTTTCAAACCAGTTTACATATATCGGGTGACCATTTTGTTCCAAGTGGAGATATGAATTTAATTGGATGCTAAGAAGTCAAAATTAGCATAATTTAAACAAAGCATTTTTCAAATTATGTATATTCTGAATAATCCCGTGTTAGTTGTTATGATTACCCTCAATATCCTATTTTCAAGCATGTATAACTCATAGAGATTTGTTCACTAGATTTCATTTCCTAAGGACAGTAATACATTTTATTATCACGAATATACTTTAATTTATTCTAGTCATAGAACAAATTGATTTCAATGAACAATGTGATTCATTAGGGGGTATTCCATAAATATTCCTGTAAAAAATTAGAATACTTTTAAGGTAAGAAATTACCCAGGTTATAATAAATGTTCCATGAGTCGTCCATTTTCTCTCCGCAAAACAATGCTATTGTTTCCGGAATCATGTTTTCAAACTGTTCCACATTGATTTTACAGATCACGATCTCCAAATCTTCACGTGTCATGGGTGGAACAGAGTATAATACTTTATTTTTCAGTATCCCCAAATGTAAAAGTCCGTCGGTGTCCGTGTGAAAAATCTAATATTTCTCCCAGATAATTTGTTACAATTCTTGTATTATACGGTGGTGTTCCATCCATCCTGTGATAATGGAATAAACGGTGTTTGTTAAAGGTAGATTTTCAAGAAAATCTATTTCATTTCTGAAATATCGATTGTCTGAATAGAAGCTCATTGGCCTTTGCTACCGTCCTAAATCAAATGAGGTATCTACTGGTGGCATAAAATTGAGAAATTAAGCATTCAATTATTTCTAGTAGTCCTCCGTAAAATATAATATAGCATAGGTATATAAAACTAATTATTTCTACCATGAAAAATCTACTGGACATAAAATATTTTCGAAAAAATTAATTGTTCGTACTAACAAAAAGATCACGTGTAACTCAGTACATGTGACAGAAGTGACATTTCTTTGGAGATCTTAACCTCGATTTGTAAGTATGTCGTAAGGGATAAAACGGCAGAGAGGTCTGAAAATTATAACACCATTAAATTTTATTTCATACATAAGAGTTCTTAAGCGATCAGAGAAGAAATGAAAGCGAGAACAAACATTTTTGAAACAATTAAATTTAATATACAGTGTGACCCACTTAAGATCGGAGCACCCTTATAAAATGGAATTACACTTGATTCAGAAATCGATCAGCAGGCACTTGCAGCCATCATTTTGGATATGAGCACCAAGTCAGCTAATACTGCCAAAGAAGCGTGGTTTCAATTGAAAAAAGTCTTTGAATCCACAGGACCAATAGTCCTCGATAGACAGCTTTATTCCACAAAATTCACAGACTTCAATAAAATGGAAGAATATATCAACCGCATGCTTGAAATTCAAAATAAATTGAAAGATTTGGGTAAAGAAGTAACTGGCGAATATATGGCTTTCAAGTTGTGAGCCAATTTACCTGAAAATAATGATTCTTTGGTAATTCCTTTATAAAATAGCAATAAAAAGCTAGAATTGGATTCTGTCAAAGCAAACTTATGACAAGGAGAATTCAGAAGGAATGAAGCTTCAGAAAAACACAACACCGCCTGCGGAATGGAACAACAATATATATCAAAGAAATATTCTCCAAACGGGAGTGTTTCATTTCTGGAAAAGCACTTATCGACCGTGTGTCGATATAAAAGCGATAAAACACATTCATCCAATAATATTCATTATGGTATAAGTAGTCGTCATCGAATAAAGCCTTTGCAATAACAAAAAATGAGTAAACAGCAATGGTTTATTGACTCTGAAGCAACTGAACATATGAGTTCACAGAAAGAACTTTTCGAGAAAATCAGCCCCATTTCACACCAAGTCGATATCGAGACTGGTGAGGGAACTTGACATGTCCAGAACAAAATGGTGGTTTATCTGTAAATGTTGCTGGAAACACTGAAGTCATTCAAGTACCTACATGACACCCTTTTCATTTCCAATTTGAAGATGAATCTACTGTCTGTCGGCAAAATTGCAGACTAAGGCAATGAAATTCTGTTCAATGAGTCGAAATTCCCGATAAGGAATCATAACACTGAAGAAATCGTTAGAACAAGTATCAGAAACGCTGATGGGTAATATATTTCAGACTTAGCAAGAGAATCAGCATGTCTTACGAAAACTTTGGATGATCATGATCTCTAACACCATCGCTTGGGCCATATCAGTGAAGGCGGACTTCATATTTTACGAAAAGGTTTAGTTAATGGTTTAAAATTTCACAACCAGTGCACTAATTGTATTTTTGGAAAACATACACGTTATCCATTTTCGAAACAAAGAGCAAAACCTGCTAATAACGTTTTTGAAATCATACTGACATTTGCGGCCCTATGCAAGTTGAATCTATAGGGGGGGGCAAAATATTTCCTCACTTTCATCGATGATAAAACAAGAAGAACTACTGTTTACTTTTCAAACCAGAAGAATAAAGTATTCAATTCAATTCGGCAAACGTATAAATAATTTGAGAAGTTATAATGGTATGGAATACAACAAAAACATGGAAGAGTATCTGAATGAAAATGGAATCCCACATCAGCTGAGTGTACCATATACTCCACAACAGAACGGAGTGGCAGGAAGAGCAAATCGTACTACTGTGGGAAAAGTTAGATCTATGCCCGATGCAGCTAGTCTGAACGAACATATTTTTGAACGGGATCTGAAAGAGAAGCAGAATTAGAAAAAAACTAAGGAGTAGAGTAGGGTGTAGTGCATTTTGCTGATCTCGTAACCTTGGATGAAGCATTGAGCAGATAAGATGCTGACAAATGAAAGACAGCTATCGACGACGAGCTGAATTATCATTGCATCAACAACACCCAGTCAACTGTAGAAAATATTACTGAAGGAAAAAAGGCTGTGAAAAGTAAATGGGTATTCAAACTGATGTAACAAAGCATTTTTTCCAAGCTCCGTTACTAGGAACAGCTAACCAAAAGTTTGAAGTAACTTTTTTTGCGTCCCTGCCTATTTGGGGTTTAATATTAATTATGGTCTGTCAACAAAATAATCAATCAGACAAAAAGAGGGTATTTTTGTCCAATATTTCTTTCAAATCCGGTGGATATAAAAGCCGAGATTTAATTAGGATCGCTCTCTTTTACTTCCGTATCAAGCACAAGCGAGCCCTTTTGGCTTCCGTTCCGAGAACAAGTTTTTAGATTCTCCAGAACAATTGATTGAAAACATTCTGCGAGTCGTGACCGTCAAAGAAAATAGTTTTCCGTCAGTTTAAGTAGTGAGGTAACCGTAAGTGAAACATTGTGTTTGAACCTTTGATTACCTGTTGATTTGATTGGGCCATTAAGACACCTTTATAACCATATTGTCATGTTGTGTATATTTTCCTCTACTGTATTGGATAGCCGTTGGAGTTTATCAGGTTGGTGAAACGCCTGATCGATTTTATTCCGTTCATTGAAAGTACGATTCAGATGTGGAAATAAATTAATCGCACAGGTGTAGAGTATTCCAGTCCCTTGACTTTCACGATAAATCAAGTTATGTATTGAATTGTTATTTCGGATTAATTTATGTCGTGGGGTATTTTTGTTTAACCAAGAATATATATTAATAATTCCTATCACTTACTTCATATCAATTACAATCCTAACGTACTCGGGAGGATTGCCACCGGCATTTGTTTCATTTTTGACTCTGGCAGGTATTTAGAGTTCAATAGAATTCATAGCGTCCTGGTACTTGATTGAATGAAAATAGTGAATTTGACATTTTGTATCTAGTTCCTGCTGTGGAGTTTTACTATCCTATAGCAAGAGATCGATGAACCATTCGATCTCATAGTGCCCCGAGTTACGATCGGCTGTCGAGGGTCACAATATGTCAGTTTTTTTAGCTGCTCAAGTTGTGAAGCATGTCCGAACGAGAGCAGTTAGGTGGTGGTTGTTTTATAAGATATTTGTATTTGAATAAGTTAAAGTAATTGTGAATAAAATAAGTAATACACGTTGATGTCTCGTATGCGTAACCTTAGCCATATATAACTGCTTCCTGCTAGGTTGGTATTTAGCTAGGGGTAGATCAGGAATGTGATAACACCGTAGTTTGGGCTTTGACAGAGGGCTGGTCGAAATATCAAAGTGGTTCTGTTTTCTTTCCTCGAAGCTCAAAGTGAGTATTACGAGTAGCCCGTGAAGTTTTTTTTGTATTATTGAAGTGGACACTTTCCGAACTTTGATTGTAAAAAATAGGAAAATCGGTCTCTCGGGTGACAAAGCAAGATATAGCGAGCATCTTGCTGATCGTGTAATTATATTTTATTATAGGTGTTCTAGTTCATGTTCATTGTTGGAACCTATAAACTGATAAATTTACGTTCATCTGTTCAATTTAGTTAATAAAATATATTGTTGAAGGTATCATAAACTTGTGTAATAAATTGAAAATTGTGAAAAGTTGAAGTATAAATAAAAAATTTATATTTGGAAACTTCTATGGAAAGTACCTTCTTAGAATCAGAATCAGAACAGTGTTTAAATTAAGTTGAAGACAGGCCTGCCTGACTGTGCAACCGGATTCCAGTCCCAAGAGCTGTAATTAAAGCCTACAGACCTTTGGAGATGTCAATTAAGTCAAAAAAACATACCCCTGGACATCCGTATCTCCATGTGTTGCTACCCCTGGTAAGTGGAGTGAACCACTATAAAATCTGGCGCCCGAGGGTAAAAGTTGAGTTTTAAAAATAGTTTGGAAAAGTGTCTTGGCGTCATAAATAACGTAACGATCTAGGGATAATAGGTATTATTCCTTGCCCTAGAAAATCGCTTTACACTGAAAAAGGGCGCTGGCGGAAAAACATAAAAACACATGGCTACACTTGTGGCTAAAGGATATTCACAAGTAGAATGCACTGACTATGAAAAAACTTTTTCGCCTGTAGTACGACAAAATAATTGCTGGCTGTGGCTGTGGTATTAGGTCTTGAAGTCGACTTGATGCGTGTTGTAACTGCTTATCTACATTCAGAATTGGATGATAAAATGTATATGGAGTTGCCCAAACTGGACTTTATTTCTGGTTCCAAACTATATTGTAGACTGAACAAGATAATTATTCATGGACTGAAACAGTCAGGCAGGTCTTGGAATATGAAAGAAAACAAGAAATTATGAAAAATAACCTAATGCAGTCCAAAATCGATCCATGTGTATATTTTCGAATGAAAAATGAAGATATTAGTTTTCGAAGTACAAAATAATATTTTAGATATGAAAGATTTGGGACTTGCTCATCAATGTTTTGAGATTGATAATAACAAGAGAAGGGAATAGAAAAATGTTGACCGATCAGGAAAATTGCATAGAGTCAATTCTCGAGGAATTCAATATGAGTAGTTGCCATCTCAATTCAATGCCAATTAGGAAAGATCAGAAACTGGATCATGTCATGAGCCTAAAAAATATCGAAGAGAGAGAAGAAATGAAGAAAATTCCTCATCGAAAAGCTATTGACAAAATCATTTACCTCTCGCAATAACGACTCTGATATAGCTCACTGGAGCACAGTTAAAAGAATTTTCCGATATCTCAAAGGTACAATCAAACAAAAGCCCGAAAAAAGTGAAGAGAAAAACATTATCCGGTTCTGTGATTCCGATTGGGGAAATGACGTTGATGATAGAAAATCCAATGCTGGTTATGCATTCAAACTCGGGAATTCTCTCACCTCCTGAAATATCAAAAAGCAGCCTACAGTAAGTAGCAAGATGCAGTAGAGAAGAAAAATTATGTTGTGGTACAAGTTTCAACAGATGAAAGGATAGCAGATGTTTTCACGAAGCCAGTATCCCAAGACATATTGGTGTATCAGTCAATTCAATCTCAAATGTCAGTTTACTGAAATGAAACATTAAAAGATGAAGGTAAGGTGTTGAAATATTAATTCATATAAATGAATGGGAAGAATATCGAGGGGACTGCTAAACAAAACGGAAGAAATTTAATGGACATCTTTGAGGGGTATGTCCATTAAATTTCTTCCGTTATATATATATATATATATATATATAAAAATGATGAAAATATTATTTCATATATCTTCTTTATGTTAAGTCAGTGTGACATATATTAGTAAAAAGTTGTCAATTAAAAATTATAGTATATTGTGCGATCGAAGAAAAAAATACTATAATAATATATTATTTATATGTAGCAAAAATAATTTCTAGTTGACACTAATTTTGTATTCTTGGTTATTCTTCAGAAGACCTAGTCATGATGAATATATGTACAATCTCAGTCAAAATCGTCCAACTATTTCCAACTGAAAGTACAGGAATTTACTATGTTTCTGCTATAAAAGAATGTCACAGGAAAATATATGGTGGTAACTTTTTGTTAAATGCCGAAATATTATCTACAAATGTCATAATGCAGCAACTATGAAATCACGAAAAACAAAGTATCCAAATTCCACCGAAAATTACACATGCACTTCCTAAAAATAATACTTTACTGATTATTTGCGACTATTGAAATTATATATACCTGTTATTATCCTCAGCAACACCTCAAGAAGACGAAAACTACGTACCTATGGTTTTTACACCATTCGGATCTATGGATCGTGGGAAATGAATAGGATCAGGTGTTGTAATATTACAAGTTATTTATATATCCATTCTTAACCAAAAAAACTATTTTTCTTTGTTTTATGTCCAAATCTTCGTTTTCATACGATTTCATGTTGAATAAAACTTTTTCGCATTAATTTGTTTTATGATAGGATTTGAATAGTCACATTATGTCCCTGTTTGTCACAGTCTTCAGAAAAGTAGCCCGATTTGAAAAACGAAATTTTTAACAGTTTATCATAAGATAACCTGCTAAAAATTGCACCAAAATATTTTTAACTCTTATGCAGAATTGAGATCTATTTTCAAATAATTAGCTTTTAAACTTAGATTTACTGCATGCAAAACAGTAAATAGGTACGTCCACATGGAAAATATCCATATGTGATTTTTTTCGGTAAATATTAGGGCATACTATTATGATTGGAGTAGAGTATATACATTTTTCTAATTTTGACATTTATAGTGACACTTTTCAAAACGTTATCAAATGTTTTACTTTTCATCACCAGTTGCGAAAAGTAAAATTTTTCTCATCTGGTGATGAAAAGTAAATTTCACCACCAGTTGCAAAAAATACAGGAATAAAATTTGTTATTATATTCTCTGTACATATTATGAAGATTAAATTTTATTCGAATTCAATATATAATATGTAGTAAAAACTAATTATAAATATTAATAACATAATTTGAACAATTGGTGATATTGACCCCAGCTGACAACGTAGTTTTCTATGTAGCATTAATTTCCGTTTTTTCTATGGAAGTCTCTCCAAGGATGAGAACACGCTTTTAACGCACTAAAAAGTAAAAAATAATTTTAATATTCAATGACTATGCCAAAACGCTTTGTCGAAATCAATTGAAATAGTCCAAGATGCCAGAGCCGACAAACCTACGTCAATTTAGCAAAGCTGAAATTTTGAGTATGAGTAGTGTAATATGTAGTTAAGAACGTAATGCATACTTGCTATCTTGAAAGAGGGGACCTTTTACGGGTAGCAGGTATAAAAGTACATAAAAAACTTTCTTACTCACGTTGAAGTATGGTAATGCGTTTTACAATTAATATCGTCCAGTTGACCGAGTGGTCTAAGGCGCAAGATCTAAGCTATGATATCAAAAACTGGCGAGCGTTCGACTCCCCGCGCCTGACGATTTTTTATTTTATTTTTCCCATCAAAATTCAAAAATGATTTTTTTTTATTTGAATATTAATTCCAAAACTAAATCACTTCTCAATTTCAAAGTGAAAAATAAAAAAAAATCGTGTGGCGTGGGGATTTGAACCCTCGCAAACTTTTGAGATCCAGAGATTAGATCTCGCGCCTTAGACCGCTCGACTAACTGGACGATAATTATTGTCAAACGCATTACCATACTTTAACGTAAGTAAGAAAGTTTTGTATGTACTTTTGTACCTGATACCTGTAAAAGGACTCCGATTTCAAGGTAGCAAGTACGCATCTGTTCTGAACTACATATCACACTATTCATACTTAAAATTTCAGCTCTGCTAAAATGAGGTAGATTTGCCGGCTCTGGGATCTTACTCTAAAAGTTTATACGTAACCAAAAAGCACCCCATGCTTTTCAGCATAGTCGTTGAATATCAAAATTGTTTTTTAATTTTTAGTGCGTTAAAAGCGTGTTCCTTAATTTTTTTAAATATATATTTTTTATATTTTTAACTTGAATTAAAAAGGATCACATATCAAAATTAGAAAAAATATTGTGTGAAACACGTTGGGAAACCCTATTTTTCGTAACTAGCTTTGCTCGTTCCGCAGAAATTCGGTCATTACGAAAAATATTGCTTTTCCCAACTGGTTGCACAAATAACTATTCTCTAACTAAGCAATAGGCAACTGACTGAAGAAAATGATTTATTCCAAGTTACAAAATGATGATTTTACTTGGAGCAATTTCAATTCATAATTTAATATCAAGAATATCAGATTTTCGAAGTCAAGAAACCTATGTTTGACGCAAAAGAATAGAGTGTTGAATGGAACGAAGGAATATTTCATTATGAATCATATAGTCAATCAAGAATATTATTATATTATCAAATATATTTGACAAACTATTTATCTTGGACTGAATGAACGGACATTTCATTATGAGTAAGTCATAGTTTCGAATCAAGAGAGTATCATTCAAGAAAAAAAATACCTCAATACGGTTTTCTTGCAGTTAGTAAATGATTTTTTCATTATGAATAACATTCAAGATAGAGAACATTTGCATTTGTGCATATCTTCGTCTTCTTCGTCAAGAAATATTTTGTAAAATAAAAAATATTCCCCTTTATTATATACATACAATTCATTTACTTAGGTAAATGCAGTGATTCTTAATCCAAGAAATAATCATAAAAATTAAGGTATTCCATATTATTTTCGGATATGCATTTTTGAAAATAATTCTTTCTATTTTCGTATTGCGCTTGAACTAAAGTTCATATATATAATAAATGTGGCACCTCCCAATTGAGAAACGTCGCGTGACATATTTTGTGACCATTCGTACTCTGAGAATATTACGAATATAATGACGAAAGCTATGTCCCGCGTGGGTGTGTATTCGATTAGGTGGTTTCCTATCAATCCGACAGCCACAGAACCTTCAGTTGCATGTAATTCAGTTTGTTCGACATGCGATGTTGACCCACTTATATTCATGTTGAAGCTCCCACCATTATTATTAATATGCATGTGTACTGTACTATGTATCCGCTGCTAGCTCGTCACTTGATCGTTATTTTCTAGTTTGCGTGAATGATAAAGATATTATGGAAGAATAATTAAAAACGATTCAGTAATGTCTTTATAAATGTACAATCTGGACTAGCCTACGCTCAAATTATGTATTTTAAAAAAGAAATTGTTTTATAAAATTCATTTTTACGTCCAGAAATGTTCAAGTGGACGTAAATGTTCAAGTGGACGTAAATGTTCAAGTGGACGTATGTATATATATATATATATATATATAAATATAGAGGGTGTAAACTAACTTGCTACACTACCGCTAACAGTTGATAAATAGTCCATCAAAAAATAAAATATTTACGATAAGCCCTTAATAAACCAGAATAAAATAGGAATTACTCACCAAAATAACCTTCATCCTCATTGTGTTAATGTCCGGACTGCTCGGTGGCTCGGTGTTCTTGTTCATTTTTCAATCCATATGAACGAGTTCGATTTTGGCTAAATTTAGAATATGCCGTTTGTATTTCCGTGTTGCCTCCCGAAATACTTTCATAGGTCGAACAAATATAATTTTTAGTGCTATCTTCGGCTTTTGAAAACACTCACGCATTTTTCAATCTAAACACCACACACATCCGAAATTAAGTGTTTATCGCGCGTAAAACTGCAGTTGTCCAATATTTTTCTACTTTCACAACGAAAAAACACATCATTGTCATGGATTAGATGGCATTGTTAGCTTCATAGGTTCTTTCGAAAAAGTATAGTGTAGTGTAATACAGCAAAGGTGGAAATCAGACTAATTTTTAGTGTAGCTTTGCTACACTTCGCTGCATACAAAAGAACTCATTTTCACGGTGATACCAGCCTTACCTCGGATATAGCTGTGTTTTCTTGACCAATATTGTAACATAATTAACATTGTCGATTCATTGACACATTTGCCCACTTATTCAGAGACCAATAAGAACGAAGTAACCATCTGGCTGCCCTATTTCGATTGATACAGCAACCTCAAATTTTATAATGAAAAATTTGTTATTCAGGTACGAGAAATTTGTATTGTATTTCACATTATGTAATAATCTGAAAAAAAAATACATTCATTTGATTTTCCAAACAAAGAATAAAAAAAATTGAAAGTCCAAAATATGCATTGAACAGTGTTTGCTGGTAAGAACAAACTTTACCCCCCTCCTCTCCGCCCTCCCAAAAAAGCTCGAAACAGGTACAACAAAAAAGTCCAAGCGAACTAACAGTTTGACATAGATATTTCAATATTCGTTATTTGTGTTTCGATTTTGATGACTATTGGGAATTCAAAATAACGGATACTCCCTCTGATGTCGATTTTTTAAACTATACATAAGTACATTGTTTACTTGTCGAAACATTAATGTTTATATGATTTTAGCCATTGTATACCTAAAACTTGTCGAATCTCTTGTGATTGTTGATATTTAATGAAATTCTCGTTTATCTGAATGTTATGTTGAATATTGTACGTCCTCAAGTGAAAAAATTAGTGATTCAAGTTCAAATCATTATTGTTGTGTACTTCAATGTGACTCTTGGGCAAAACAAGCCCGTTGTACTGGAATAAGTTTTTATCATTTTCCGTGAGTAAATGAACGTAACGTTCTGGTGCAGACTAATCGAGGATTGTGCGAGTCTATAGACAGACGTGAAGAAGAATAGTTCCTTTCCAAAATCTCCCTGTATCTTCTGTGGCCAAGAAAAAAAGTGAAAAAAAATCTTCGAAGAGAGTTGAGAGGAAACAAAAGAGAGTTAAGAAGAGAAAAAGAGATATTATTCAACATACCGAAAATTATTCAAACTTATGGAAAAAGAGTGACTATTATCTAGTTGATAAGGACCCATTCTTTACTTTTGGAAACATTAATGTTTATATGATTTTAGCCAATATACACTCAAAACTTGTCGAATCTCTTGTGATTGTTGACATCCAATGAAATTCTGGTTTACCTGGTGAATATTCTGTTGACTGTTGTACGACCTCGAGTGAAAAAATGAGTGATTCTAGTTCAAATCATTATTGTTGTGTACTTCAATGTGACTCTTGGGCAAAACGAGCCCGTTGTACTGAAATAAGTTTTTATCATTTTCCGTGAGTAAATTAACGTAACGTTCTGGTGCAGACTAATCTAGGATTGAGCGAGTCTACAGACAGACGTGAAGAAGAATAGTTCCGTCCCAAAATCTTCCTGTATCGTCTGTGGCCAAGAAAAAAAGTGAAAAAGAAGCTTCAAAGAGAGTTGAGAGGAAAGAAAAGAGAGTTAAGAAGAGAAAAAAGAGATATTATTCAACATACCGACAATTATTCAAACAGTATGGAAAAAGAGTTACTATATATGTATATTTAGGTGATAAGGACACATTATTTACTTTTCGAAACAATAATGTTTATACGATTTTAGCCATTGTACATTTAAAACTTGTCGAATCTCTTGTGATTGTTGACATTCAATGAAATTCTGGTTTGCCTGGTAAATATTCTGTTGACTATTGTACGACCTGGAGAAGAAACATGGAGAAGAAACATGGGATATCTCATACCTCCCAGACTATTCGGTGAAACATTACAAGTAGTAGAGCAGGTGAAATATCTAGGGCTGATCCTTGACAAGAAACTAACCTGGAACCCGCATCTTCAACATGTAACCAATAAAAGCAAGATAACCTTCATGATGTGCAGGAGAGCTTTTGGAAAAACCTGGGGGCTTAAACCGAAAGCCATGCACTGGCTTTACACAGCGGTAATAAGACCAAGCTCACTCTTATGGTGGCTCACTCTTATGGTGGCCAAAAACAAATCAAAGACTGGCAAAAACCAACCTTGGGAAAATCCAGAGGCTTGCCTGTCTCTGTATCACGGGTGCGATGAATAGCACTTCAACAGCTGCAATGGAAATCATCCTAAACCTCGAACCCCTTGACTTACATGTCATTGGAGAGGCCAGGATGAGTGCATACAGACTGAAACAAACAAAAAACTGGAGAATCCGAACAACTGGACATACCAGAATCACTCATGTAATCAACATCGAAGAACTCGAAATGATTTCAGACTACATGCAACCCCTATACTCATTCGCAAAATCATTCGGAACACGAATTGATGGATCTGGATGGGCCCCGAGTATAGAATCACAATCAACTGCGGACATAGTCTGGTATACAGACGGTTCGAAGACAGTTGAAGGAACGGGAGCAGGAATACATGGGGTAAGGCCAAGAAGGGATTACATAATACCACTTGGCAAATGCTCCACGATATTCCAAGCTGAAACACATGCTATCATGGTTTGCATTCAGAAGAATCTAGAAGTGGTTATAGGAAAAAACACAACTACATTCTATCTGACTGTCAAAGTGCTATCAAAGCACTCAACTCTATACAGATAAACTAGTCTGGGACTGCCTCCAGAACCTCATCGAGCTGGCAAAACACAACAATGATGTGGGTGCCAGGTCATAGAGGCATTGAAGGCAACGTCAAAGCGGACCAGCTAGCTAGACAAGCATCTGAAACGCTATTCACAGGGCCAGAACCTGCACATGGGATTAGCAAAAACCGATGCAGGACCCTGATCGACTAGTGGATAAAAAGAAGACACCAACAATATTGGGATCAAACTGTCGGGCAAATACACAGCATCCAAACCGGACCCTGATGGCTGACCTTCTGAACCTGAACAGAACGAAGGCTCGTATAATAATAGGTCTGTTGACTGGACACTGCGGCCTAAGAAAATACCTAAACACCATGGGAGTACGCAGGGAAACCGTGGAGTGTAGGCTATGTGATGAAGAGGAGGAAACAGCCTCTCATATTATGTTCCACTGTGACGCCCTAAGTAGTAGGCGACACAGAACCTTTGGAGAGATCAGCCCGGAAACAGGCATGAATCCGAAGAACCTTATCAACAGGCTTCTAAACATAATTGAAGGCACAAACCTGTTTGAATGAGGAACCACTGACGACAGAGTGATACAATAGACCCCAGCTGGTCGCAGTGTCAAGGGAAGCTAAGTGTCAACCCTGTCTCTGGCTCGTCAGCTTTCAACCAACCAACCATTGTACGACCTCGAGTGAAAAAATGAGTGATTCTAGTTCAAATCATTGTTGTTGTGTAACTCAATGTGACTCTTGGGCAAAACGATCCCGTTGTACTGGAATAAGTTTTTATCATTTTCCGTAAGAAAATAAATGTAACGTACTGGTGCAGACTAATCTAGTATTGAGTGAGTCTGTAGACAGACGACGGGCTCTTGAAGAAGAATACAGTTCCTTTCCAAAATGTTCCTGTATCATGTGTGGCCAAGAAAAAAGTTACAAAGAGAACCTCTAAAGAGAGTTGAGAAGGAAAAAAAGAGAGTTAAGAAGAAAAAAATTGTATTCAACATACCGAAGATTATTCATACAGTATGGAAAAAGAGTGACTATATATGTATATCTAGGTGATAAGGACACATTTTTACACCATCTTGTTTGTTTTAGATGAAATAAAAAAAACTGTTTTTGTTAGTTTTATTCTCAATTTGAACATTCGCAAATAATGTGTAATATTTCTTCAAAATAATTCATAACAATAATTCCCGATGACTTCACCAAGCTGTCCAGAAACTTGGAAAAAGTTTTTTTTTGCAAGCAAATTAGAACATACTTTGTGTCCTTCAAAGTGAGTTTTCGCAAATGATATTGTCTTAAGATTCAAATACACCACTTCACTAGAGTCTTGAAATGAATAACACTACACAAAAAAAACCGGAATATAATACCAAATGGAAATATTTTAAGAAAAACTCCGAACACAAGTGTATAACCTCTGAGAAAACAGACAAACAATGTACGTATGTCTGGATTGAATTTTCGCCACTCTGGCGCTGCCATCTAATTTTGAATTCCCAATTTCACTCATATTAAAATTCTCACATAATCTGACCAATCACAAACCAAAGATAACTTGTATTAACGCGAAAACACCAGGATAGAAACAACATTCTTATGTTGAAAAGGGAAACATTCTCAATTGAATATTGAATAGATTTTATGGACATTCTGTTCATATTTTCAAACAAATCAGCATTCTTATATTTTCATAAGCAAATGAAACCAATATTATTCATTATAATAAAAACCAATGTCCAAATGACCTATCCACTCATTTTATGCTTTCATTTTCCCGCCATTTTACAATTTGGCCATTCAGTGTGGTAAACCTGACAAACCTCGCAAAACAACACTGGACTGTATGGCTCATGGAACACCGTGAAGTGTTGGTTGAATTTTTTTATTTTTATTTTCAACAGTGAGAAACGTGGAAAGTGTTTGAAGTGTAGTGAACCTTAACAATTACATAATAGACATTTTTGAATAAGTAAATAAAGTAAGTATTATATGAATTAAATGTATTAGCATAGTTCAGAAACATAATATAACCTCAAAAGCATACGATGTGTATTTTTTGATATGGTGTTCAAATCTGTAATGACATGTTCAAACTATATCATTGAAGATTCTTGAAAAAAAAATCCATTAGGAACTTTGTAAGATTTCAGATTATTGGTATGTGGGGGTTTTTGGGGTCGGAGATCATGAATTTTCTATCAAACTTCACAAATGCAAGATGGTGGATGAGTTTTGTAATTATGGCCCGATTCAATTCAAAATTGGTATTTCGGGGTTTTTGGGGTCGGAGATCATGAATTGAGTCGAAGATTATTGATCTCAGTCAAAATGTATAAATTGAAGATGGCAACTGCAAGATGGCGAATGAGTTAATCTTCAGATGGTCTCCTCATTGAAGGACTAGATAGCTCAGAACTTACAGGGGAAAAAAGGCCTCATAATAACGATACTTCAACAAAAATGCATCGATTAAGGTAGTTCCGCCACGAGACAGTTGAATCAGGAAATTATTAAAATTCAGCATACGTATTGTTCAACATGTGAACAACACCTCTATAAAATGTTAACAAGTTTCACCATCCCGAACCCGAGATATATATAATTGAAGTTGACTCAATTAACACGTAACATGTGGACCATGCATAGGCAAACAGCACATTAATAATTCTACCGTTAGTACTAAAATTAAGAAGTTAATGAAAAACGAGGAGGAGCTAGAGCAGGATATCACAGATATTGTGAAAAAAAAACAAAGTGATTGACCATCTAGTTTGACAGATATAATCAAAACTACTCTCGTTATTCAAAATAGTCCACGGGGAAGCGCACATTATTAATTCTACCGTTAGTACTAAAATTAGGAAGTTTATGAAAAACGAGAAGGAGCTAGAGCAGGATATCACAGATATTGTGAAAAAAATCAAAGTGATTGACCATCTAGTTTGACAGATATAATCAAAACTACTCTCGTTATTCAAAATAGTCCAAGGGGACGCGCACAGCCTAAAGGGCGGGTCGTAGAGAAATGCGGATTGTGCCAGGGGACTTTTTAAAGGAGGACGGAAGACCATTTGAGGGTCTGAACGCGAAAAAAAACTCCTTCTCCTAGTTGACCCCATCGATTTTAATGATACCACCCCCCCAAAGTTCAAAAAGAGTACTACTACAAAAAAGTCCATTGAAGTTTTATCGAAAAACGATAATTTTTTCCCATGACGTATGATTTCTAGTGAGGGGGGAAGGGGGGCCCGGGTCTGAAATTATTTTTTTTGCTGCGCTTTTGAGTCGCCGACTTTCTATAACGAAGAAATTTTCCAGAGTCGATTGGGGGGGCAAGTGCCCCACTTCAAAAAAAAATTTTTTTTTGCGTTTCAAATCGTAAAGTCTCTTGAAATTTTTCGATTCCGTCGAAAATAATTTCCTTATTCAACTGTCTCGTGGCGGAACTACCTTAAGACGTATTTAAGTACTAAAGAGCACAAAATAAAATAATTAATAAAAAACTTTTTAAAGACAAGCTTTTATTGAAATGCACTTAAAAGTAAAAAATAATTGCTTTGGATGTGTGACGTAGGTTATTCCGTGAGTTATAGATTCAAAAGCTTGTCGCTTTTGTATTCGAACTGAAAGCGACAAGCTTTTGAATAACGGAATAACCTACGTCACACATCCAGAGCAATTATTTTTTACTTTTTAGTGCATTTGAATAAAAGCTTGTCTTTAAAAAGTAGTTTTAATAATTATTTTTTTGCGTCAGTTCGGTCCTCAAAAATTACATTTTGTGAAAATTATTTCTTAAATCTCAAAATTTGGTCGAAATTTTCAAATCTAAAGGTGCTCCCCAACTAAAACTCGACCTTCAGTTGAATAACTTCTCTCAAACACTAGAGCCAATTGTGTTTTTTTTAGAAATATTGATAGACAATACTATTTCTCACAACCAAACATAAATTCAACGTCACTTTTAATGTGATGTTTCAATAAAAATTAAAAATACTCTGATAATAAAAATATTTGTACAACATATAAACGAAGACATATGAAATTATAGTTGACAGTACGAAGAAACTAGCGGTAAAAATTTGAACTGTGTGCAGTAACGATGTATACGTCTATCAGAGGCGCTAGGAGTACGTTTTTGAATGTGATAAAAAAAACTGCCATTCAATTTCGTATTATGAAAAATACTGAGATTTTTTTTCGATTTCTAAGTTTATTGCTAACCTCTCGTAGTAATCTTTATGTGCAAATCAAAATATTTTAGAAAAGGGCCTTATGCGTGTTCCCTATTGTAGTCTGTCAGTTTGACGTTAAGAAGTTAATTTTATCTGATAATGTTCATTATATTCTCTCAAAACCGATGCATCATGCCAATGCTCATTTTGTTCATATACCATGTACTGCAGGAAATACACAAACAACTCAATTTTCTCACTACTTAGGGTGAAATTAGAGTAGAGGAATGGTGTAACCATAGACAAATTAAAAATAAAGAGACTGTTTGAAACATTGGCGATCTTGACCACCAAGTTTTTGGTACGGCCAGTCGCGCATGGAGGCGCTGTCCGCAATCAACAGACGACTGACATGATAATTTTCCAATTTCGACATTTGTCAGAAAATGACAAACCACGTAATAATTTCAGAATAATTCTACTGTTGATTGTCATCGAAAAATTAATTGAAGAAATTATACTATGGACTTGAATTATGAACCCAACGTCGAAAATGGAATGTTTTGTTATTCGAGTTGACGCTGAAATTCCTCGAAATATCCTTTCACAAGGTAAAATATAAGTTGCTTTTCACAAACTCATACTTATTTCCATCCATCAGTTGCAGACATTTTTTCACAAACTGATACCTGATACTTATTTCCGTCCATCAGTTTCCATTTCCTATCACCATTTGAGGAAGTACGAAGATTATCGTCAAACTGGAGTATTTGTTAAGTATACCTACTCGTTCTCCTTTGTGCTAATAAATGAACAAAATTATTGAAGGTTTGTTGTAAATGTAATTTGTTTTTATTTTGGTTGATTTGATGAAGACTGAAGAATATTTTTAATTTAGTTGTTTTTCGGAGTTTTATTATTGTTTTGTCTAGTTGTACCTTGTCCTAGATACAATAAAATGTGTTTTTATAGTGTTCAACTTATTATTCTTGTTTTATAAGATCTTTGATTTTGTTCTTGATATCATGAAATAAAGATTTACTTCGAAACTTTATTTTAACCACGAACGAACTAACAGATTCTACGAATCGATTACTGTATATATTTTATTAGTGATCGATTTGCCATTGCTGTATTTCATATGATACAACCATTCATATGGAATACAAGAATGGCAAATTCATCACTTATAAAATATATACCATATCAATCATATAAAAGTAACACATTTGAAAAACCCGCCTTATCTCAATCGGTTCTACCAACTGTACTTAGTTTGGCCAGTTGCGAGATATGTCGCCACTGTCTAAACGTGGTGCCAACTTTTACTGCAGGTTTGACAACTCTCTTTATTTTTAGTTTCTCTATGGGTGTAACAGAGAGAGCCTAAGGGCAAATCCGAACAAAACAACACTAATTCCCTTCACCCGGAGAAGAAACATGGGAGATCTCATACCTCCCAGACTATTCGGTGAAACATTACAAGTAGTAGAGCAGGTGAAATATCTAGGGCTGATTCTTGACAGGAAACTAACCTGGAACCCGCATCTTCAACATGTAACCAACAAAAGCAAGATAACCTTCATGATGTGCAGGTGAGCTTTTGGAAAAACCTGGGGGCTTAAACCGAAAGCCATGCACTGGCTTTACACAGCGGTAATAAGACCAAGAATAACTTATGGCTCACTCTTATGGTGGCCAAAAACAAATCAAAGACAGGCAAAAACCAACCTTGGGAAAATCCAGAGGCTTGCCTGTCTCTGTATCACGAGTGCAATGAGTAGCATTCCAACAGCTGCAATGGAAATCATCCTAAACCTCGAACCCCTTGACTTACATGTCATTGGAGAGGCCAGGATGAGTGCATACAGACTGAAACAAACAAAAAACTGGAGAATAATCCGAACAACTGGACATACCAGAATCACTCATGTAATCAACATCGAAGAACTCGAAATGATTTCAGATTACATGCAACCCCTATACTCATTCGAAAAACCATTCGAAACACGAATTGATGGATCTGGATGGGCCCCGAGTATAGAATCACAATCAACTGCGGACATAGTCTGGTATACAGACGGTTCAAAGACAGTTGAAGGAACGGGAGCAGGAATACATGGGGTAAGGCCAAGAAGGGATTACATAATACCACTTGGCAAATGCTCCACGATATTCCAAGCTGAAACACATGCTATCATGGTATGCATTCAGAAGAATCTAGAAAGTGGTTATAGGAAAAAACACATCTACATTCTATCTGTGTCAAAGTGCTATCAAAGCACTCAACTCTATACAGATAGAGTCCAAACTGGTCTGGGACTGCCTCCAGAACCTCATCGAGCTGGCAAAACACAACAAGGTCACCTTGATGTGGGTGCCAGGTCATAGAGGCATTGAAGGCAACGTCAAAGCGGACCAGCTAGCTAGACAAGTATCTGAAACGCTATTCACAGGGCCAGAACCTGCACACGGGATTAGCAAAAACCGATGCAGGACCCTGATCGACGAGTGGATAAAAAGAAGACACCAACAATATTGGGATCAAACTGTCGGGCAAATACACAGCAAAGTCATGGTAGGGCATCCAAACCGGACCCTGACGGCTGACCTTCTAAACCTGAACAGAACGAAGGCCCGTATAATAATAGGTCTGTTGACTAGACACTGCGGCCTGAGAAAACACCCAAACACCATGGGAGTACGCAGGGAAACCGTGGAGTGTAGGCTGTGTGATGAAGAGGAGGAAACAGCCTCTCATATTATCTTCGACTGTGACGCCCTAAGTAGTAGGCGACACAGAACCTTTGGAGAGATCAGCCCGGAAACAGGCATGAATCCGAAGAACCTTATCAACAGGCTTCTCAACCTAATTAAAGGCACAAACCTGTTTGAATGAGGAACCACTGACGACAGAGTGATACAATAGACCCCAGCTGGTCGCAGTGTCAAGGGAAGCTAAGTTCCAACCCTGTCTCTGGCTCGTCAGCCTTCAACCAACCAACCAACCAACCTAGGGTGAAATTCATCAATACAACCGAAGAAATCCCACACTCATTAGAAACCCAGCATTTGGACTGGTTCGATAAAAAACTTGCTAAACTATAATGTTCATAATATTTCACCGACTGTGTATTCATGCAAATGAAAAACATGTTATATGCGAAATTATGACATAATGTCCTTGCCATAAGTATCAAGTTACACGCGATAACAATGTTCATCAGTGTAGTCAGTATTCGCAGAATTTCACGATGGGAACTGCTGATGGAGGATCAACAAGTTGTCAATATTATAAAAGGCAGAAAGTGACCTTAATCAGTCAGTCGAATAAAACCCATTTTAGCATTCACATTATTTTTTCATCCTTCTCCACGGTGGTACGTACCACCCCGAATAATATAAATAAATATCTAGATAATCAATAGAGATGGAGATAACGAATTGGCAAAGTCGTATGGATTCCGCGAACCCTACTAGAACACTGGCAGCTCCTCACTAGTGGCGATGGATACCAATCCTATACCGGAAACAGTAGAACCTGAGGGAGTCACCACTCGAAGAATCTGTGAAAGGACCACCTGGTAAAGCCCCTGGCAGATGTCGACGAGAACAAGACGAACTCAATACTCCAACAAATAGGGTAAGAAACCATATTGAATTGCCTCGCATTTACATTTCTCGATTTATCGGTTCGAATATTCAATATTCCCTCATATTTTCCCATTTCCCGATATTCAATCCAGTGAACAATTACTATTTTTGATAATTGTAACGATCAATTATCCTGATAATCGTGCTCATCGATTGTACATGCCAAATAAATCAATAAATGAATACAAAAGCGTGAAATTTAATTGCAAAATGCTTAATGAACAGAGTGGACCACCTGTAGAATTAGATCCATACAAACTTAATGAAATATTCTCCATAGTACCCGAATACGATGGAAATCCAGTTTTCCTTACATTTTTACAGGCGTATGATTCTGCTCACACAATGGCAATAGATGACCAAAATACATTAGTTATTTAGCACATAAAAAACAAACTCCGCGATAGAGCAGCTGAGTTAGTTAATTCAAGAAACCCATCAACGTGGGATGAAATCAAGTACCTTTCAGAAACACATGTTGGTGATTCTAGAGATCTCACTGCTCGGCCTTAACTTTCATTTCTCGTTTCTTATTGCATAATGCAAAAATGCACGCCTTGATAAATTAAAGACCGAATTTCCAAAGACCCCGATTACAAAATACCAACCCAAGATCATTTCAACGACTTGGTCCAAGTTAAAGACCATCCCAATCGCAGAACCAATATCCACAAAATCAATTTCAACAAAATAGACCTCCTATTATGAGACCACACCCAAGTTTCAATAATGAAAGTCCTACTGTAATACAATCAAATTCAAACTATCGACCGAATAACCAAAAAACCTCAGATCCAACTCTTGACCATCAACAAGACTAGTATACTGATAATAGTCCAATCTTATACGAGCCAACAGATGCTATTGACCAAAACGCATGTGATAATGTTTCTAAAAGTTACCTCAGAGTTTTGATATCTATTCGGTCCCGATACAGGGCGATCCACTCAACAACTTCTAACAGGAATTCACAGATCAAGGCATTTCCCAACTTCAAACCCAAATTCAGACTATTTGAACCATACACGGAACTTCCCAGAATAAGAATTCATTCAAAATCACTTCTATCTGTTAATTCAAAAAACCTATACTACATCAATGACATTGCCAATACCTCCAAATTACTGATAGATACAGGTGCAGGAATCTCCATTTTCAAACCTAAAACTTCTCCTGAAAACATTGCAATTCAAGGTATTACCGATCAGAAAACGATAATCAACGAATCTACACTAATTCCCTCCAAACTTGACGACCCTTACAAAATATACATCCAATATAGACATTAAATTCGATGGACTCTTAGGCTCCACTATAACTGTATGGTGACCTTGAGAATAAACAATTAATTACGGACCTCAAAACTGTCCCACTTTCCAAAGTGACAGACGATATCAATCAACAACAAATCGCTGAACCAACGAACGAGTCATCAAATTGGAATGTAACCTGAAAAATACTGAAGCTATACTGATAGCTCAGGAAATCGAAAAAGTCCGTTTACCAAACGCCATCGTCAATGGTAAGGGTGAATTTCTCACAGCAATCATTGATGTTAACGCGATTCCAAAAACAATAAACTTTTCAGAACTATCACTAGAACCCAGTCAGAATTTTTCAATCAATAATTTCAACGAAGGAAATTCAAACTACTCCGAACAAACAGACCGACATCAGATCACACAACAACTTCGGCTTGAGTACCTAAACGGAGAAGAAACAAGAGTTAATCTCAAACCTTTGCATATAATTTTTCGATATTTTCTAATGAAATCAAACAACCAATCGACACAAATAATAGCAAACCAATGTTCACAAAAAAAATACCGTTATCCCCAAATTCACAAAGAGGAAGTGAAAAAATCACATATCCAAAATGCTAGATCAAGGTATTATTCAACCTTCGGTATCTCCTTAGTCATCTCCCGTATGGGTCGTGTCCATAAAAAGATGCACCAGGCAAGCAAAAGTGGCAAATAGTCATCGACTATCGCAAACACAATGTACTCACTATAGGTGACAAATATCCCCCCCAATATTTCTGACCTGCTAGATCAGTAAAGAAAGTGCGAATATTTCACTACACTCGATTTGGCTTCTGGCTTTCACCAGATTGATCCAAGAGACATCCAGAAAACATCCTTCTCAGTCGAGAATGGTCATTACGAAATCGTTCGTATTGTAACGAACCTAGGCCGGACCTGTCGCCTCACGCGTTGCCATCGACAACGATGAGATCATCCCCGGAGATATTCGAGAACCATCCAGTCGCTCTGCCGCGGAAAACAACGGTCAATATTGGAAACAATTGGAACATGCCGGTCGCCAACTGCCAGAATTCGAAACATCGAGAATGCTGTATCGGAGATAAATAGGCAACCCTCTAGTGGAGTCGGACAGTCTGAACGAGCCCATACGATCGAGCTATACAGTGGCGTAGTTAGTAATATAAATTAAGTTGTATATTTAAGTGTTAAATAAATTAGTAAAACCAAGTTAAGTTTATTTACGTTACAATTGGTGTCGGAAGCGAGATTTTGAAAATAAACAAGTGATCGTGGAGTGGATAGTCAGAAAAATAAATTGATAGACCTTTTTGTACGCCCAAAATAGACAGTGGCCCGGTTTTCGCGAAGTGGACAATTGTGCGTGGGAATATAAACTGATACACTGTTCGCGTGAAACAGACAATAGACTGGTGGCCCGTGGAAAAGAATTCGCGAAGTGAATTTTTAACAAACTGATAAACTTTTCGTGTGAAACAGACTGATACCTCGTCAAAGACAAAATGTGTTCAAGAAAAGTGCGCCTTGCGGATTTGAAGGTAGCGGAATTGAAACAGGAATTGGAGGAAAGGGAACTATAAAACAACGGGTAAAAAGCAAGTACTCCAGGAAAGACTTGCAGAAGGACTTATACAAGAAGGTGAGGACCCCGAAACATTTTTATTCGAAGTTCCCGGAGGTGATTTGAGTCCGATAATAGAATCCTTGAAAGAAGAGCTGCAACAAAATTCGAGGACTTTGGAAGAAAATTCAAGAAGCCTGGAAGAAAATGCTAGAAATCTGGACGAGAAGCTTGAAGAAAATTCTAGAAATCTGGAAGAGAAGCTTCAAGAAAATTCTATAAATCTGGAAGAGAAGCTTTCTAGAAATCTGGAAGAGAAGCTTCAAGAAAATTCAAGAAGCCTGGAAGATAAGCTCCTTGAAAACACAGAAGGCCTAAAAAAAGAACTCTGTGGTGTGGCGAATCGTCTAGAAAAAAGAATAGGAACCGTCGAGGCAGAGATGGACAAGATGAAGAAAATAATCAGCGATGAAATCAAAGACGGAATCGAGGCAGGAATGGACAAAATGAAGGAAACGATCAGTAAGCTGGAAAAACGAATTAATAGTGCGCCCTCCACAGAGATGGTTAACGAAAATGCAATGCTGGACTTGAGTTTGAACTTGGATAAAGTTCAAGAGGGAATAAAAGATGTCAAGGTCATTTCAGAAATAGGGAAGCTTTCCATGAAGCCGCCTCAGTTCGACGGAAAAACTCCATGGGCAAATTACCGCCGGCAGTTTGAAGCAGCGGCCAAAGCAAACGAATGGAATGCAGGGGAAAGAGCTGTAGCACTAACACTTGCATTACGTGGAGAAGCGACGAATATTCTACAAACTCTCACCGCCCAAGAACAGGAGGACTATGATCAGCTGATTAAACATCTAGAATTACGATATGGTCAGGCCCATTTGGAACACGTATACCACTCCCAGCTGAAAAATCGCTGTCAGAAATCGGGCGAATCCTTACAAGAATTTGAAACTGACATTGCCCGCTTGGTTCGCCTCGCATATCCAGCCATACCGGAAAATGTAATGGAGCGATTAGCGGTTCAGGCATTCTTGGATGGACTCCGTGACCAAGACCAAGCGTTGATATTAGCTCGTCCAACACATCTCGTAGACGCACTGGCACGCGCTTTGGAATTCGAAGCAGCAAAACAATGCTGCGAAAGCCAAAATAAAGTTCGAACGATGAAAAAACATTTCGAACGATTGGAAGACCACAGGAGCCTGCTTATTGGAAGTGCCATAAGAAAAGTGATTAAGGAAGTGTTGCCTGAGAAAAGACAGATAAGATGCTGGAATTGTGGCAAAATTGGACATGTGCGTAGCAAATGTCCAACATTCATCGACTCCGATGCAGGAAAACTAAAGAAGGTCGACGAGAAGGGGCAATCGTCGGCATGTGTCCGGCAAGCCCCGGTTAACAACGCATATGTCGCTATCCTTCAACGACAGAACAAAGGTGTCTTCGTAGATGGTCTCATCAATAACGAGCCTTGCACCATGCTGCTAGATACAGGTGCGACTAGGACAATTCTCGGGCCTTCCTTTGCCAGAACACCGGAACGGATTGAACCGACAACTTGGAAGCTACGCACAGCAACAGGGGAGCCAGCTACTGTATATGGCGAGCTACCGATTGAAATAATTTTGGGCAGCACTAAAGTGAAACATCAGGCACTTGTAGCGGACATCGAAGACGATGCAATCATCGGAATGGACATCATGAATTCCAGAGGGTTTGAATTGGATTTCAAAGACGGCGTCCTACGTGTCAACGGAGAAGAGCTGGTGCTTCATGGGAGAAGTGAGGAGTTGATCCGTGTGCTGTTGGCTGAAGATGTAAGCGTACCTGAGAGGGCTGAAACCATTCTGGAGGCTCGCCTGGACGGGAGTGCGAGCAGTGGAGACGTGGTGATGTTCGAGCCCAAACTTCATGATGAGAAAATTGGACGAGGGATTGCACTAGGGAAGACCTTGTTGCGTGCTGACAAATTTGTGCCGGTAAGGGTCATGAATGTCAATTATTTCCCAGTGACCTTGAAGAAAGGAACAATTTTGGGGCACTGCTCGTCAGTTTCATCTGTGATCCGGGGCGTACGAGGTACGATTAGCCAACCCAACAACTTGCCCACAGAACTAGAAAAATTAGTTGCCATCTCTTCCAAAGACATAAAACCAGCTCAACAGCCCAAACTGAGAGATTTAGTCAAAAAGTACCACCAAGACATCTTCGATACCGGACAAGGAAAAGGAGGTCGAACTAATGTGGTCCAGCACAAGATTGATACTGGGGGTGCCCGACCGATCCGGCAATCAGCAAGAAGACTTCCTCTTGCCAAGAAGGAAGAGGCTGACAAAATAGTCAGCGATATGAGAAAGAAGGAGTTATCGAACCATCTGACAGTCCCTGGTCCTCTCCAGTCGTACTGGTGAAGAAAAAGGATGGATCGACACGCTTTTGTGTAGACTATCGCCAACTTAATAATGGCACGAAGAAGGACAGTTACCCTCTCCCGAGAATGTATGACACCCTAGACACGTTGGCTGGTTCCACGATTTTCTCGACCCTTGATCTGAAGAGTGGATATTGGCAAGTAGAACTGGCTCAGGAAGATCGAGAAAAGACTGCTTTTACCATCGGCTCAGGATTGTGGCAGTTCACCGTTATGCCATTCGGGCTCTGTAATGCTCCCGCCACATTCGAAAGATTGATGGAGACAGTGCTGAAGGGACTCTCATGGAACACGTGTCTAGTGTATCTCGACGACATAATTGTGGTCGGCAGATCGTTCGAAGACCACGTGAAAAACTTGGAGGAAGTATTCCTGCGACTGAGGAACTCCGGATTGAAGCTGAGCCCTAAGAAATGCCATCTGTTCCAAAAAGAAGTACGATACCTCGGCCACGTTGTCTCTGGGGAAGGAGTAGCAGTGGATGACCAGAAGATCAAAGCTGTTAAGGATTGGCCCATCCCAAAAGACATTCACCAACTTCGAAGTTTCCTTGGTTTATGCACATACTATCGCCGATATGTGCTGGGATTCGCCAACATTGCTAAACCACTGACCAGGCTCACGGAGGGCCAAACAAAGTTCCAGTGGTCCGAAGAATGTCGAAACTCATTCAGGAAGCTGAAAGGAGCTTTGATCAACGCACCTGTACTGAGCTATCCCCTACCCAAAGGGAAATTCATTTTGGATACGGACGCCAGCAACGTGGGACTTGGAGCTGTCCTATCTCAGATCCAGGAGGGACAGGAGAAGGTCATTGGTTATTTCAGCAAGACGCTTAGCAAACCAGAGCGCAATTACTGTGTCACCAGGCGAGAGCTGTTAGCTGTTGTAAAGGGAGTGGAGCACTTCTACAAGTACGTGTATGGAAGAAGATTCCTGTTGAGAACTGACCATGCAGCTCTCAAATGGCTCTTACAGTTCAAAAATCCTGAGGGTCAAGTAGCACGTTAAATCGAGAGACTCCAAGAATTCGATTTCGAGATCGAACATCGAGCCGGAACTAGCCATAAGAATGCAGATGCCTTGTCGCGGAGACCATGTCCAGATGATTGCTCACATTGCCGACGAGCAGAAGAGAAAGAAGCAACACTTTGTAGAACCGCGGCAATGGATGACAACTGGAATGACAGCAAAATCCAGAAAGACCAAGAGAAAGACCCCGACCTTGGCTTAGTTGTCAGCTGGAAGAAGGGCAATCGAAGACCATCATGGCAGGAAGTCGCAGGTTACTCGCCGGCTGTTAAGTCCTATTGGGCACAATGGAACTCTCTTATTCTGGACAATGGGATCCTGAAACGTGTGTTGGAGGCCGATATTGGTGGGGAAGACAGACGCCAAATAATTGTTCCTAGGAACAGAAGAGAGGAAGTGCTGCGGGAAATCCATGATGGAGTCGCCGGAGGACATCTGGGAGTGACGAAGACCCTGCAGAAAGTGAGGCAACGGTTTTACTGGGCCAATTGTCAAGCTGACGTCCAGGACTGGTGCAGAAAGTGCGCTGTATGCGCTGCTAGCAATGGACCTCGAATACGACCCAAGGCCCCGATGCGTCAGTACAACGTAGGCAGCCCGTTCGAGAGAATCGCCATTGACATCGCCGGCCCGTTTCCCGTATCCGACCACGGGAATAAATACATCCTTGTGGCAATGGACTACTTCAGTAAGTGGGCGGACGCCTATGCCCTGCCCAACCAGGAAGCCATCACCGTCGCCGACGTCTTGGTGAAAGAATGGATATGTCGATTCGGTATTCCAATGGAGCTGCACTCGGATCAAGGCAGAAATTTCGAATCCAACCTTTTCCAAGAAATATGTCTACTGCTGAACATCCGCAAGACAAGAACCACGGCCCTACATCCGCAGTCCGATGGAATGGTGGAACGGATGAACAGGACGATCAACCGCCACTTGTCCAAGGTTGTCTCTGACCATCAAAGAGACTGGGACCAGTATCTTCATTTGTTCCTGATGGCCTATCGATCCGCAGTACACGAGTCAACCGGTCAAACTCCTGCTAGTATTATAATGGGCCGAGAACTGCGACTGCCTTGTGACCTGAAGTTCAAACGGGCAGAAAGTTCTACATGGGGTTACTAGAGAGGAGTCACGAGACCTTTTCGAGGTGCCTGCTGACTACGCACTAGCGCACTGTGTGGCAGATCTTCGAATGTCCAGGGGCATCGCCGTAGTGTTCTCCAAGAAATTTGGTCAACTCCAAACACTGCGGGAGCAGAATCCAGATGTTGGTGGGGTGCTACAGTTGAAGAAAGGCCAGAGAAACATCTACTACCTAGTTACCAAGAGGCATTCCCAAGATAAACCGTCCTATGAAGATGTCTGGAAGAGTCTCACCAAACTAAGAGATACTATGGTGGACCAGAATCTGGTGGATCTAGCAATTCCAAAATTATCCTGTGGTATTGATGGGTTGGACTGGAGAGTCATAAGAAGTATGCTGGAGGCGATATTCAGATCCAGCGGCGTTAAGATTTTGGTTTGCTGTAACCCTCTTCCACGACCGATCATGAAGACCGTGGAGTGTTACTTCCATCGAACTTCACGGTGCAGATATGGGGAGTCATGCAGATATCGTCACACTCCAAGGATGAAATTTCGGGACGAAATGTCTTTAAGAAGGGGGCAATGTAACGAACCTAGGCCGGACCTGTCGCCTCACGCGTTGCCATCGACAACGATGAGATCATCCCCGGAGATATTCGAGAACCATCCAGTCGCTCTGCCGCGGAAAACAACGGTCAATATTGGAAACAATTGGAACATGCCGGTCGCCAACTGCCAGAATTCGAAACATCGAGAATGCTGTATCGGAGATAAATAGGCAACCCTCAAGTGGAGTCGGACAGTCTGAACGAGCCCATACGATCGAGCTATACAGTGGCGTAGTTAGTAATATAAATTAAGTTGTATATTTAAGTGTTAAATAAATTAGTAAAACCAAGTTAAGTTTATTTACGTTACAGTATGCCATTTGGTTTAAAATACGCCCCATCCACTTCTTAACGGGACATGGACATACAAAACGAAAGATGTCTCGTCTACAAGGGCGACATCATCGTCCACTCCTCCAACCATTCAGGAGCATATTTCTGAAGCTAAAGTCTCCGAACGTCTCCCAAAAGCCAATCTCAAAATCCAGCCCGATAAGTGTGAATTCCTCCAAAAGTCGTTTATCTCGGACATCTCATGACACAAGACTGAGTCAAACCAAATCCTTCAAAAGTTTAATGCATTAAAAATATTCCAGAACCCAAAAATCCCCAAAGACATCAACTCATTCTTATGACTTTCGAGGTGCTATAAAAGATTTATCCCGAACTTTGCCAAAATGTCAAAGCCCCTCATAATATTCGACTTCAATCAATAATGCAGAAACTCGTTAGAAAATTCCAAACAAGCACTTACCACCGATTCTCATATACCCAAATTTTGACGAAATCTTCCTTTTGCAAGTGCAAGTGCATTTGCAGTTGGTGCAGTTCTTTCCCAAGGACCAATGGGAAAAGATTGGTTACCCTTCCCGAACACACAGGGTTCGGGAAGCGTAACCAATCGCTGAAACCAATCGTTTGGGCTGTTAAACACTTTCCGTCCATATCTCCTTGGACGAAAATTCAAATTAGTAACTGACTATCGACCCACGATCTAAAGCTTTTCTCTATTAAAAAAACCGGTAGTAGGCTTGCTTGCTGGTGCACTAAGCTAGAAGAGTACGACTACGAAATAATCTAGAAACCTGGGAAAGACAATAAGAACACAGTCGTACTTTCGCAGATGAAAATCAACCACTTTGACTAATGTGCACAATTCCAAACGAAAATTTTACATCTAGACAAACAAAATTCGAGCGACAACCCTAACACAGACGAACCCAATGCTGCAGACTCCGAAATATTTATCAACCTCTACAGGACCAAATCTAGTGTTAACATTCAAAAATCGAATTCATCAATAATCAACTGTTGGACAAATCAAATGAAAACATAATTACTTCCTTTTGGCCAAATAAACTACAAGAATGCCAACATAAAATTATAGAAGATATTTAGCAAATCAAAGACAGAAAATACTACATTGTTGCGATACCTCTCAACCCCGTCACAGTCATTGAACATTTGTTTTACGTTTTATTCCGGAACCAAAGTATACTATACCCTTCAAAGTCTTACTTCGTCGAAAACAATTTGAAACTTCCTTCTCTGGAAATTATTTGTTCCATTTCAAATTGAAAATATATCAAAATTTAATCAGAATACTCATTCCTGATGAAATCCATTCCCAGTAACACTCGATCATTGCCATTCGGGAAAAAATAACTTTCACCGAGGTCTAAACGAAACCGTCAGAGGAGTCAAAGAAAAATTCAATTCAAATACAAAGCCAAATTTCGAAGTTATTATTTATTTTGGCAAACCTTCAGAAAACATTTCTAATTATTTAAGACATAAAGATATTAATATTGCTTACAGAACAAATAATACTTTGGGAAAATTCATCAAAAATAACAAAGATCGAATTGAAAAGTCCGACAAATCTGGAGTATATAAACTAACTCGTGGTACTTGTCCAAGTTTTTACATAGGACAAAGAGGTAGAACTTTCAAGCAACGCATATCCGAGCATAGAAACAGTGTTATTGAGGGCAAATCTAATTCAACTATCGCTAACCATCTCCTTACTGAAAAGCATTGCTTTGCTAATGACTTTGCACTTTTGCTTGTAGAAAGGGTCAAAAACTCAATTTCCTAGAAAGCTTAGAGATTAACAAAGATAAGAACTTGCAATATTTATCAAATGACCAGATTAATTTGAATTTGCTCCTATTATGTATATCGAACCCCAGTAATTGTAATTTACTTTATCTCTACTCGAAAATGTTATAGTATAGCGAAACACGTGTCGTGGGTTTTGTCATCTATTAAAAAAATCAATTGGCAAAGTTCAACCAAAGACGTAGGATACTTGGATAATTGCGACATTGGTCAAAGAAAGTATGTAGAAAAAACTTGGACAGTCCCTCAGTAATTATAGAAACTCCTAGGACCCGCTTCAAAAGAATCAATATTGGCATCTGCGAAATTCCCATTGAAAATTGATCCCTCACTATCAGAGACGAATTAACAAAGTTCACACAAGTTTACTCCCTAGAAGAGAAGACAGCCAAATCTGTCGTCATCACCTTTATACTATATTTCGAGTACTACACCTCTCAGAATCCATTGTGATTCCGCTCGAGAATTCGAAAACCACCCCCTCAAAGACTTATGTACCCTATACGAAATAAAACTAATGACATGTTCGAAATTATTAACAGGATGTTCATAAAATCAGATGTGGAATCATCTGCGACTGAAAGGTAAACTTAAATCACTTTCTCCATGTTCAAGATAACCTCTTGGGGGTATTCATGTTGAAAAGGGAAATGTTTCCCTTTTCAAAACTAACATACTCTAGCGTGAACCATCCTCAATCTAACGAATCATCAGAAGGGTTTCATGCTACCTTCAGGTAGTTCTGTAGTTTTGTTGAAATGTTTCAATTATTATATTTGATGCAATTTTCGAAATAATTCGAAAGTTATGAATTGAATTTGTTTGGAAACATTTCAGAAATATTCCAGTTGTCTATATACATTCCTGAAAAATGTAGCACAAAAACATTTCAAATAATCACAACTAGGTATGCTAATTTCCAAAAAGAAATTTACTTGGGCAAATGCGGCCCACTGGTATTCGTATCGGTTATACTTTCGTAGTTTTTAATTCGTTTGATGCAATATTTATCAAGTATATTTTTATTGATATATGAATGAATCCGAAATAAAAAAAGATTCTTCGATATCGACAATCACTATAATCGATTGGCGACCTTGAAGCTCTCAGCTGAAAGAATAAATGCACCGACCCCTCCATTAACCAGCTTACATAATGAAATAAGAGTAACGGAAATAGTAATCGCCATAACTTTTGCTCTGGCAACTGAAGGTGTGTTCTTTTGAGTAAGTAAAACTGAAACATATTTCATAGATTACATTTAACTTTTAAATGGGCCGGAAAGAACGGAATACAACAAAATGGCCTTGAGATACAAGAGCTCTTTTCGAAAAGGCTGTTCAAGGCTAGTTTCATTTTCGGTTACATACCGAAACCCTGGAGAGCTTATCGCCCCATCAGTATCACCTTCTTCCTTCTGAAAACAATGGAGAAAATTATAGACTGTTTTTTAAGAAGTGAAATCTTCTTGGACAGACCGCTTCACAAAAAACAGTTCGCCTATCAAGCAGGCAAATCAACGATTCATGCCCCACAATGCTTAGTTGAAAGCATTAAAAAGACATACTCGGCCAAAGAAATTACTCTATGTGCATTCATAGATTCAGAGGGTGCTTTCGATAACACCTCACATGACTCCATCATTAGATCACTAAAGGAAATAAATTTAAACACCGCACTGATAAGATGGATACATGCAATGCTGAAAAGCAGAATCATTGATGCTGCGCTCGGAGTGGAAACGATCAGAATGACAGCAAAACAAGGAGGGGTTCTATCGCATTTGCTGCGGTCTCTAACCGTGGATAATCTGATAGTAAATCTACATGAATCACGACTCAAGGTTGCGCCGATGACCTGGTCGTTACTTTTAGGGGCAAACATGACGGGATAATATCCAATCGCATGCAAACAGCCCTAAATATAATCAAAAGCTGGTCCACAACGGAGGGACTAAATGTTAATCCTATCAAAATAGTGCTGGTTCCATTCACAAGGAGGCGAAACTGCGAACTGGAGGGACTCTGAATGGAACATAGCTGAATTTTTCCAAAGAAGTTAAATATTTGTGCGTTATAATCGACCGAAGACTAACATGGAATAGTCACATCAATCTCATTATTTCCAAGGCTACATGGGCAACCTGGTCGTGCCGCAGAGAATTTGGTAAGACATGGGGTTTGAAGCCAAAAATGATATATTGGTCATACCAAACAATTATCAAACCAATGGTCACCTATGCATCATAAGTATGGTGGCCAAAAATCCAACAGTAGTCGGCACAAATAGAGCTGCAGAAAGTGCAGCGGTTAGCCTGTCTGGGAATCACAGGTGCAATATTCACGTTGCCCCACTGCAGCACTAGAGGTAATGCTGAACCTTCCGCCACTGCATTTGTGTAATGTGTAATGAAGGAAGCGGCAGTGAGTGCCTCCAGTCTGCACCAGGCATCAAACTTGAAGGCTGGAAATCTGAAGATTCTGGAAAATATTCCACTAGAATTCAGGTACAAGCGATCAGATATCATGCCAGCTAGGCATGACTTTGAAGTGAACTATGAAGTGGTTATAAACAACCACCATATATTCACAACGAAAGAAATGCATCAGTATGGTACACTGATGGTTCCAAGATGGACGAAAGGGCTGGAGTGGGAGTACCGTCAAATGGGGTAGAGTGAATAAACGCTTTTTTTTCAGAATATTCCGAAACTACAAATATTCAAAAACCTGTAAAAAATAACGTGTTGTTTGGGGCTTACCTGTCAAGATCAACCTATTTTGCTATTTTTATTTTACTTGGAAGTGCCCGTTTTTTTTGGCTGAAATGTGATTCACTTCACCCTTACTTTGGGGTAAAGTGAATCAGTGGTTTAAATCGCTGATAAAATCACCTCAGAAAACGCTTTGGTAAGGTAAACCACTAAAAAAGAAAAAAAATAATGATAAAAACAAAATTATACACTTTGTTGCAAGAAAAATAAAAAAATACTCAAATTTCCAATGGTTTATTCTTAATTCTTAAAGTCGACTTGACTAATATTGAAAATAAACTTTCCTCTTTTAACTGATGAAACGGATTTTTTTTAACACTTGTTCTTGGTTTATAATTGAAACGTCTTCAATTTCAGGGTAAACAAAATAACCTTTTCCGTGGATTCCTTTTTTTTCTCAACACATTTACTGTTGTCTCGGAAGCAAACAATGAACAGAGCTTATCAGGTAATCCCAACAGTGATTCAGGATTCATCCAACAGCGTCATCAAAGGAAACGATACAAGGAGACATTAGGAACAGCTGAAAGCACCAAAGAAGGTTTCTCAGGAGAGGACAAGAAAGTCTGGCTTTATGTCTATAGGGTTAAGCAACATGTAACTGAAGATATGATTATGAAGTATATAAAAGGAAAGGAAAAATTCGAAAATGAAGCAGTGGGGATTAAAGAAATACCTTCTGATCCAGGGAGGCTGAAACGCTTCGCTGTCCATGCTTCCCTCGAATTCAAGGATTCAATGTACGACATCAGTTTTTGGCCCAGAGGGATAGGTATAAAGAGACTAAACTTCACCAAACACCCTGATATTTTTCAACAAGGAGGAAATTTTTGATTCAGGAAAAAAAAGATAATATCAATATTTGTCCCCAGCAATCCAGTGTGATCAATAATGATGATAGTACCAGGAAGTTAACTCGGTTGTTACATCTTAACACTGATAGCATTAAAAGTAAATCCCTAATGGTGAATGTCCTTCTCCAGGAATATAATGTTAATATATTATGTTTGACAGAACACTGGTGTAATGTGGATCAAATCAGCAAAATTCACTTTGATGGCTATACTTTGGCAAATTCTTATTGTCGTAAAAATTTCATAGGAGGAGGCACAGCAATATTTGTAAAAAATATCAAATTTGAAATAATGAGTTCCCTGTTATTCAAGAGGAGAAAATATTCGAATATTCTTGTATAAACTGTTATTTGAATAATCTTAAGCTTGTAGTCATATGTGTTTATCGTTCACCTAAGAGCAACATTGATTCTTTTTTAGAGAAAATGACTGAGCTTCTGGATTTTATCTTTGAACATCCAAGGTCAGTTGTGGTGTGTGGAGATATAAATGTGGATTTCTTAGTAGAAACTGCACAGATGCTCACAGTAAGGCAGTTCTTTCTTTCATATGGATTAGATTCTAGAGTCACGGAAATAACCAGACCTAACCCTAGAGGAGGATCTTTACTAGATAATATTTTCACAAATATATCAGAGGACATCTCACAAGCAACGGTAATCAAATCAATTATATCTGATCATTTTGGGCAAGTTTTTGATTTTAAAATTGAACCTAAAAATTTTTCAAAACAGAAAACATACAAAAGATATTATTCCGATGATAACATATCAAATTTTTATCAGTCTCTATCTAGTGAATCGTGGGAACAAGTTTATTTAACTGAGGACGTAAATAACAAGTATAAATCCTTTTACAATATCCTATTTCATCATTTTGATGTAGCTTTTCCTCTCACTTCTAAGGTGACCAGAGCGAAAAGTAGTGAAAACTCTTGGGTAAACCAAGAAATAAAATGTTACTCCCAGTATGTAAGGGACTGGTATAGATTATACACAGAGACAAAATGTGATGATATTCTTGTAAGATATAAAATGGAAAGATCAGCCTATAAGCGATGGTTATCTCACTTTAAAAAATCGTTGAATGACAATAACATAGCTAATTCAAGAAATAAATCTAAAACAATGTGGAATATCTTCAATCGCATAACAAATAGACAAAATAAAAATGGAGATATAACTTTGACCAGTGGCGGGTCTAGTATAGAGGACCCTTCAGAAATTGCTGACATTTTCAAATCGTATTATGATTTGATCAGCAACACCTCCCAAGAGTATCATAAACGTGAACTAATTAAGGACTCTCTTTTTTGGGCACCTACCTCAGCCAAGGAGATAATAAATGTTTTACATGCACTACATCCTAAATACTCATGTGGTTTTGATCAAATTCCGTCAGCAATTTTGAAAAAAGTCCCAGATTTTATTGGTACTGTTTTGGAACACATTATTAATGAATGTTTCTTGACTGGTACTTTCCCAGATGACTTGAAGATTGCCAAAGTTGTCCCAATCTACAAAAAGGGTTCAAAAACTGATGTGAAAAACTACAGGCCTGTGTCAATATTACCTGCACCATCCAAAATAGTTGAAAAAATAATGTACACAAGACTTATTGCTTTCTGTGAAAAACACAATATTCTTGCCAGTGAACAATTCGGCTTCCGTAAAGGAATGTCTACTGAATTGGCTATCTACAATGCAGTGACAAACATAGCAAGTCATCTCGATAACAAAAGCCTGTCTGCGGGAATATACTTTGATCTGTCAAAAGCCTTTGACATGGTTGATCATTCCCTTCTGTTGGAGAAACTGGATGACTTTGGAATTAGAGGTACCCCATTAAATTTATTGAGGTCCTACCTTGAAAACAGGTTTCAAGCAGTTGTGATTATGCAAGAGAGTAGGTTATTCACATCAGAAAAAACATTAATTAAGCGAGGCGTACCACAGGGATCAATCCTGGGCCCCCTTCTTTTTCTCTTGTACATTAACTCTCTACCATCTGTCCTCTCCAGTTCAAACTGCCAAACTTTTCAATTTGCTGATGATACATCCGTTATTATAAACAGCACCAATATTAAGGACCTTGCTGATTCGGTATCAAATGTGGCAAAGAAAATGGACGAGTGGTGTACAGAGAACTCCCTGAATTTAAATTCTGATAAAACTGGACTTATAACCTGACCAAAAATATATTTGAATCACCGTATGTTAGATTGAATGAAAAATCAGTGCCGGTGCTGCCATCTATAAAATTCTTGGGGGTGTTTATTGACTCTAATATGAGCTGGGAACTACATGTGGATACCTTGGCAAACAGACTGGCTTCGGTCTGTGGTGTAATTAGATATCTGAGAGAACAGGTGTCAGAATATGGAATGAAATTGTATTATCATGGACATGTCCAGTCAATCATCGCATATGGAATACTTTTTTGGGGTTCCAGTTCAAACTCAAATAAAATATTCATATTGCAGAAACGAATATTGAGATGTATTCTTGGTCTTGATTATAATACCTCCTGCAGGTCATATTTTTCAAGACATGGGTTATTGACAGTACCTTCTTTGTACTTTTTATCTCTGGTTATTTTCGTAAAGAAACACCAATACTCGTTCTCTACAAATGCAGATGAATATTCAACTGAAATGAATATGTTAACTCGTAATCGGGCTGACCTCAGGATTCCACATCACAAAACTGCCTTTTTTAAACGGAGTACTGAATACAGAGCAAGGAAGGCTTTTAACAGCCTGCCAACTCAGTTGAAAGATATCAGCAATATTCAGAAATTCAGAAGTTCAGTCATTGATTACTTGAAGGAAAAAGTATTCTATAAGTTTGATTTTTGTGAATGATTATTACCGTTTCCTGTATATTGTGAAAAGTTTTTATATTTACTTGTTGAGTCCGTGAGGTGCGTATTTTTGTAAAGTTTTACTCATTATGTTATGTGCTCAGTGTACTTTATTCTTTTTTTGACGTTGTCCATGTCCTTGATGATTTTATGACGATAAAGATATTATTATTATTATTATTATTATTATCTCTTTTGCCAGTAGAAAATTTTACTATTATAAAATCATCTGCTTTTATTTCCTCCTCAGTCTCATTATTTTATTCCTCAGTCTTATTATTTTCTTCCTCAGTCTCATCATTTTCAGTTTCAAATTGTTCTTGAGTTTCATTTTGTCTCCCTTTAGAACATGAAGGAGATTCGATTAAATTAAACTCTAAAACTGAACTATCATCGTCACCGGAAGTTCCTATATTCTGTTTTCGTTTTTTATTTTTATTTTTGGGTTTAGATTTTTTGGGGGTTTTCTCTATTAATGTTTCAATTAAATCCTCATTTGACACACTTTAACCGGCCACAATATTAATTTTTTTACCCCTCGGTTTGGTTTGACTCGAAGGGGTTTTTAGTGTCTCTAAATGGTCAACAATTTTAGGGAATGTGTCCCATGGTATCTCTATTGGATTGTGCTATAAGGAATGCCATAATTTTCGGATGCGGTTCGCATAGACATTTGCCACCGTCGCACCGCCGCCACTGCTCTTTGATCATATTCCTGTTCGTAGTTGCATTTTCCCCCAACTCCTATGTTCTTGGCATTCTGAAAGCAAATACACTAATATTATTATTGTTTATAAGATCAATTATTAACATTCCAAATTGATTCACTTTACACCGTAAAAAGTATTTTTTGAACAAAAAAAATTATATAAAAAAGATAAAAATATTTTAAGAAATTTCAATATTAATGTTATATTTATAAATCAATAAACAACACATTTGTAGCATAGATGTTTGAAAAAAAAAATAAACAGAAGTGGGACAACTAAACGTTTCCAAGAAATGAAAAAAAACACTAAATAACCTGTGTTTACAAATATTTGTGTAGTACTCACGTTCATTCGAATTGCACACACTTACACCTTCTAAGCGTTAGAGGTACACTGCTAACAAGTTGCGACGCGAAAACATTTGTTTGTCAAGTTCTCAGTAGAGATATTTGCTACTTTTACCAAAAATGACCGAGTGGTTCACTTTACCCATAGTGATTCACTTTACTCCATTTGACGGTACTACTTTCAGGCTCTCAAAACCCCTAGACATAGCTCCAACAATTTTTCAAGCAGAAATCCATGCCATAGAAATTTGCGCCGAAGAATGCCTTACAAGAGGCTCCAGGGGGACAAAGATCTATATTCTAGCAGATAGTAAAGCCGCATTGAAAGCTCTAAAGTCACACACTTATGAGTGTAGACTAACTTGGGACTGCAAACTCTCCCTAAGACAACTGGCTATAAATTAAATCAGGTCACACTGATGTGAGCACCAGATAACAAGGGAATCAAAGGCAACGAGGAAGCAGGCAGCCTTGCCAAGGAAGGTGCAATCACTCAATTGCCTGGCCCACATTAAAGAATAGTTTCGGCGCTGGGAAGCTGACCAAATCAAAAACCCCTAGAATAAGGTTCCAGGGCAAGGACAAGCGAAAAGGCTTCTGAGCCCATCGCCAAAGAAAGCTAAAGAGCTTCGCGAGTTGGACAAGAAAGACTTGGAACTGGTAACGGGACTGCTCACCGGACATTGTATAGATCAGACAGTGAACTGTGCCGTTACTGCGAGAACTTCGCTGAAACTGCAGAACACCTTCTTTGCGACTGCCAAGTGCTGTTTAGCAGAAGGCTTATGTTTCTGGAAGGGGTTTCACTAACGCCCTCATTGCAGACATCAGGAACTTAGCTTCCAGGAAACTGATTCGTTTCGCAAGGAGTCTCGTAATCCCGGGTCTTAAATAGCTGAAGGGTAGGGTACAAAAGGGCTTATAGGTCGAGGCTGAAGAGCCATAACGGCCCCCTTACAATCTACAATCTTACATATGACTTTACTCTGTTTCAACATTTGGAGAAAGAAAATGTGTTCTATAAGAAGTAAAAGTGGGTTTGAGTGATTCACATGGTTGACACACCTGCCTATATTTTTTCGATTCATCTCTCAATTCCAAAATTAAGAATACAACACTTGATAAACATAGGTAGTAGATATTTTTCTTCTTTCAAATTGTCTCCAATTGAAATGACCTTCCAGAAATTTCGTGATCCTTTCAGTTTAAAAAAAATGTCGAGAGCGAGTCGAGTCTCGCAGAATGAGTATCATCCATGAAATTAGATGAGATTCAGATACTTGTTTTATCTGTATTTTTTGCTCAATTTCTCCCTTGAGTTTTTTCTTTACAGAAAACTTTTTTTGAGCCAGGTGGTAGATTTTTTTCTCATGGAATAATATCTTACGTTTTTCAGTTAGCTCTCATTTATTATTTTATAAGCTTTGGTTGAAGAAAATGTATCTAGTTACACCCTCCCTATTTCGGCGGCTCCAAGATGGCGGACGAGTTTTGTGATAATGGTACGATTCGATTCAAAATTGGTATGTGGGGGTTTTCAGGGCAAGAGATTATGATTTTGTTTGTAAAAATTTATAAATTTAAGATAGCGGCTATAAAATGGCGGTGGAGTTTTGGGATTTTGGTCCGATTCTATTAAAAATTTGTATGTGCGGGTTTTCGGAGTCGGTCATTATGAATTTTCTAACAAAATTTATGAAATTGAAATGGCGGCTCATGGAACTTTTGTTATAGAAAAAAACCAAGTGGCGCTCAAAATGGCGGACGAGATTAAGGTTTATGGTCCGATTCCATTCAAAATTGGTATATAGGGGTTTTTAGGGTCTATTATGAATTTTTCTTCAAAATCCACAAAATCAAAATGGCGGCTCTAAGATGGCCGATAATTGTGTGTATGGTCCGATTCTATTCAAAATTGTAATTCACATATTCAAGATGGCTAACGAGTTTTGTAATTTTGGCCCGATTCGATTCGAAATTTCAATTCAACTCCAAGATGGCGAATGAGTTCATCTTTAGATGGTCTCCTCATTGAAGGACTAGATAGCTCAGAACTTACAGGGAAACGATGCTTTAACAAAAATGCATAGATTAAAGCGTACTTATAAGTACTAAATAGCAAAAAATTAAATAATTAATAAAAAACCTTTTGAAAGATAAACTTTTATTCAAATGCACTAAAAAGTTGAAAATAATTATGAGTGACGTAGAGGTTATTCCGTGAGTTATAGCATTATTAAACAATGGCTTATAGATTCAAAAGCTTGTCGCTTTTGTATTCGAACTGACAAGCTTTTGAATCTATAATTCATGGAATAACCTACGTCACACATACGAAGCAATTATTTTTTACTTTTTAGTGCATTTGAATGAAAGCTTATTGTCTTTAAAAAGATTTTTTATTAATTATTTTCAACTGTTTTTCGATTTATTGAAAATATTTGAGGTAAATATAGCTCTCGAAAAATACTGAAGGGTTGACATAATTCCTTAGGCAGTGAGTTCAAGCTGTGTTTACTTCAGATCATGCCTGGAAACTGTAAAAACCATCAACAAGCTCTCAAAAACTTCAACCAAATTTTCAACTCATAAAAATATCGAGACAGCTCATTAATTCCTATTTATTATAATGGGCCCAGACATTTAATGAAATTCTTGTTTACCTGTTGACTATTGTTTGTCCTCGAGTGAAAAAATGAGTGATTCAAGTTCAAATCATTATTGTTGTGTACATCGATGTGACTCTTGGGCAAAACGATCCTATTGTACTGGAATAAGTTTTCATAATTTTCCATGAGAAAATGAACGTAACGTTCTGGTGCAGACCAATCTAGGATTGAGCGAGTTTATAAACAGACGATGGGCTCTTGCTCTTGAAGAAGAATCCCGTCCCTTCCCAAAATCCTCCTGTATCGCCAAGATAAAAGTGAAAAAGAGAACCTTCAAAGAGAGTTGTTTGGAAAGAAAAGAGAATTAAGAAGAGAAAAAAGAGATATTATTCAACATACCGAAAATTATTCATACAGTATGGAAAAAGAGTGACTATATATGTATATCTAGGTGATAAGGACACATTGTTTACTTTTCGAAACATTAATGTTTATATGATTTTAGCCATTGTACACTTAAAACTTGTCGAATTCTTGTGATTGTTGACATTCAATGAAATTCTGGTTTACCTGGTGAATATTCTGTTGACTATTGTACGTCCTCAAGTGAAAAAATGAGTGATTCTAGTTCAAATCATTATTGTTGTGTACCTCAATGTGACTCTTGGACAAAACGATCCTGTTGTACTGGAATTAGTTTTTATCATTTTCCGTGATAAAATGAATGTAACAACCTACTGGTGCAGACTAATCTAGGATTGAGTGAGTCTATAGACAGACGACGGGCTCTTGGGATCTTGAAGGAGAATACAGTTCCTTCCCAAAATGTTCCTGTATCGTGTGTGGTCAAGAAAAAAAGTGAAAAAGAGAAACTTCGAAGAGAGTTGAGAAGAAAAAAAAAGATATTATTCAACATACCGAAGATTATTCATACAGTATGGAAAAAAGTGACTATTTATGTATATCTAAGTGATAAGGACACATTTTCACACAATCTTGTTTGTTTTAAATTTAATACAAAAAACTATTTTTGTTAGTTTTATTTTCAATTCGAACATTCACAAATAATAATGTGTAACATTTCTTCAAAATAATTCATAATAATTCCCGATGACTTCACTAAGCTGTCCAGAAACTTCGAGAAATATTTTTTTGCAAGCAATTTAGAGCATACTTTGTCTCCTTCAAAGAGAGTTTTCGCAAATGATATTGTCTTGAGATTTAAATACACCACTTCACTAGAGTCTTGAAATTAATAACACTACACAAAAAAACTGGAAATTTATACCAAATGGAAATATTTTCAAAAAAACTCCGAACACAAGTGTATAACCTCTGAGAAAACCATAGAATTGTAATTATAATATACTGACTAGAACGCGCTTAGTCTACTGCGCACCCGAATTTCGTGGCACCCTTATGCGATAGGCAAGGAGGACACCAAACAATGAAGAAAAGTATGACTTCATAAGCATATTACATGCGGGCGATGAAGATAATCAACTGAACGTATGACGGTAGTATTTATATCATCTATTTGTAAACATAACGACGTTGTCGGTTGGCACTTATAAGCGTTGCCAAATCATTCCAATTTTCTTTAATTTCTTTGTGTTCGGTTTGGGTGTGTCTTTGTACTTTGTTGTCTTTTTTGTTATAGTGATCATAGTGGATAAATTAAAAACTGTTATATATATATATATATATATATATATATATATATATAATGAAGTGTTACATTAGTTTGTAGTAGTAGGTAATGATATGAGGCCATGCTTATCTAAACCCTTATCACACTATGCCTTTTTCGTGCCTATTTTTGTGCTTATTTTCATGGCTATTTGTTGGCTAAATTACCCCAAATAATTGGCACTATTACACCGTGCTTTTTTGGTGATTGTTTCAGGCGCTAGTTTCAGAGCTGCAAACCTAAGGAAAATTGACATTTACCTTAAATGATTGAGTAATTTAGTTAACCTGGACTATTTGTTTCAACTTTTTCCTTACCTGGTACGAGATTTTTTCTTCTTTTCTGTCATACTGAACAAAAGGAAAACTATGTGATTAATTTCATTTGTTTGTTGGTTATGTCAAGTCCAATAGATAATTATTGTTTTGGCAAACCTGACATTTCCACAAACGTCCTTGAAATCCCCTCGATTCAGGCGGCAAAAATAGAACCAGTCCTATTTATTTTCACGCCTGAAACAATCAACAAAATAGCCACGCGCGCATGCGTATTTGTTTAAAATTTCAGCCACCGGCAGTCAGGCAGACAAATAGGCACGAAAAAGGCATAGTGTAATAAGGGTTTTATACATATCGCCTTTTCAGTGTGTCCATAAAGTAACGCATACATTCATTATTAGCTAAATAAACAATATCATTAAAAATTCCCGAAACAAGTCGATTTTTTATTTTAATTTACTGTTTTTTTAAATAATAATCCAATATACAGAGTGATCTACCTTCGAGTGATGACGTCATCAGCGGTGGACGTCATCAGTGGTGGTTTTATTAAATGAACACCCTAATTTTTTTTATTTATGAGTTAGCTTGCTGAGCTGATTCCAAAAATATATCACAAGCTGCGTCAAATTGGTAGAGGGTGGGCAACAATACAAAAGGTGTTTTAAAAATTTTATTAGGAAGTTATACGATACTGTATTTTTACAAAAAACGAAATGAAGAATAAACGTATTAAGAATTATTATATGAAATTACGTAGTTATGCAGCTACTGGATACACTACCAAAGTTGCATCAAAATGTTGCGGTGCACCTTCTGCGGTCTAAATTATTGGCTATTTGAATATCAGGAAAAAGCTGGGTCAAATCAGGAATTAATGTATTTTGTAAGAAATCCAGATGCCGACGAAATTACGTCTAGTCTTGTTGATTATTTTCATTAACTGTAGGTCTACCTTGGTTTGGTGCATCCCTCACGTGTCCTAATTCTCTGTATTTTCGCACTATTCTGCTTACAGTAGATTGTGAAATAGGTTCACTATCTGGGTGCATTTCATGGAATAATCTGCATACCTCTTGTTGAGTCCGCATCATATCGCCAACACCAATCATAATTGAAATTTCAATCCTTTCCCTTTTAGACGAAGGCATTTTCAAAGAACAGTTTCAATATGATACATTTTGAAGCGTCAACAATACAGAATTAAACAAATGGAAAAATATTCTCAAACAATGAAAATATACGGTATAGTCGAGAGGCAAAGATCACTAATATAAAAACTTTTTAACAAAAAATTAAACCGACGAAAAACGGAACTGAAAAGCAAAAAATAAAATAAACCTCCTTAGTTCTAATAACTAAGCTCCTGAACTAATGTAAGTAACTAATTTTGAGTCGGCGCCAAACAAACAAGCTAGGTAAAGCGTAAAATGATGGCATCGAGATGCACGGTGACATTCTGATAATTTTTTTGAAGTAATTTAATGATCTTCGTTGATTATTCGTTTGGCGCCGACTCGAAATTATAGTTACTTACATTAGTTTAGGAGCTTAGTTATCAAGACTAAGGAAGTTCATTTTATTTTTTGATTTTCAGTTCCGTTTTTCGTCGGTTAAATTTTTTGTTAAAAAGTTTTTATTTTTCAATTTTTTGTGGCTGAAATATACTAATTACTACCTACTTAACTTTTGATTAATTCCAAAATACTTACTTACCCACCTTACTTCAACTAATAACAGTTAAATAATACGATTATCTGCTTAAACTATTTATTGTTATATAATATAAATTATTTTTGATAGTTCTGGTAAGTTCATTTCATCACTTTGTATACAATTCCATCCTTCCATAGTTATTATTGTGACGGATGTAGAACAAAAATAATGACAATAGCGATCTGTCAATGTCAACTACATATGTGTGCCAATGTTCACAAGTGAAAAATCAATCATCCCCTATTTTTCTACCCATAGGGGTGGATTAATTCATTCCGAACCCAAATATGATCAACTATGAGGTATACCCTACGTAATAAAAAAAATCATCCAAATCGGAAAACCCAGTTCAAAGTTATGCCTGATAGAATCGGTTAACGGGTCAAAATTCAGAGGGTGAACAATAAATATTTTCCATTTTGCTACCCTTATAGGAGTGGATTTTTGTTCAAATTCAAATGGGACCAACTTCGGAGTATGCCCTATCCAATCAAAAAAGAATCATCGGAATCGAACTCCTCTGTAAAAAGTTATGCATGGTCATACATAAAAAAATATACGCGTCGACTAGAGAACCTCCTCCTTTTTGGTTTCGTCGGTTGAGAAATGGATAAATACAATGTTAAAAATATACCTCAGAGGGCAGTGTCCAGTGAGAGTCCCGTTACCAATTTCAAGTATTTCTTGTCCAACTCGAGAAGCTGTTCAACTTTCTTTGGCGATAGGCTCACTAGCCGTTTCGCTTATTGTCTTTATCGTGGCACTTTATTCCAGTGAGATTTCATTTAATGTTTCCCAGCCTCAAAACTCTTCTCTCTTATGGACTTGAGAGATTCCACAGAAGGTTTCTGGGTCAGAAAATTGTGTGTTTGTTATTCTTTGGCGAGGCAATCTGTTTCTTTGTTATCTCTGAACCCCCTATGATCTGGCACCCACATCAAATGTGACCTTATAACTTACTCATTTTTCAAATATTGATGTAATAGTGTAATAAAAAATCTTGATAGAAAATACCTATTCAATTATAAGGATGTGTAAAACATGTCTCATATATCTTCATATAATAGATGGGTGGAAGAGTAAACATTTTTTACATAGGTATATAACATTTATATTCACAATTCTCTGTACCTTTGATGCATCATATTTATTAAAAAAAAACGTTTTATTATGATATACCCTATTTTCCATTACAAGCAATGCCACTGGAATTGTTCCGCTACTGCGAGGACATAAACAACAATGGCGGCCACCATGCATGGGACATTTCGCGCAGCTTAAAACGCATTCTAGTCACTGAAATAAAATTATATTATACTGACTGGAATGCTCTTAGTTCCATTGCGCATCCATATAAAGTGACAACCCTTGGAGCAGATGAAAGGAGGCACATGAAACTCAGCAAAGAAATACTTAATTGGTTATGTATGAGGGTGCGAGAGAGATATTCAACTGGACGTACTATATGAATTCTGTTATTAATTTCCTATCTTTTGTTTGTAAACACGTCATTGGTGTACAGTGTGGTTAACCAGTTATGTACTGTTTTGTTGAATTCGTTGTGTATTTTTGTCTGTGTTTTTGTTGGAATTATGTCGTGCTTTATAAGAGACTGTAAAACTGTGTTATGTTTGTGGACAGTGAATGATTTTCAATGTTCACTTCACAACCTGAACTTTATGAACTATCAATTCACAATCAGCTAAACCCCAATTGCTCCGCCACTGCAAAGAGGCACGAAACAAAAATGGCGCGGCCCATGAGTAATCCATTCGCGCAGCTTGACGAGCATTCCAGTCAGTACAATATAATTTCATTTCAGTGATTCTAGTCAGTATATTATAATTACAATTCTATGGAGAAAACAGACAGACAATGTAAGTATGTCTGGTTTGAATTTTTGCCACTCTGGCGCTGGCATCTAATTTTGAATTCCCAATAGCGAACCAACTTTAGTGGTGACGTCACGCTGCTTTCGGGTGGGGGAGGGAAGGCAGATAAAATCAAGGAACTAGGCTATCCCTTTCTAGTGTATAATCATTGATAGATACCAGGGTTCATATTATTATAATAAGAACCCTGATAGATACCTAAATCAATTCAATGCGACAAAAATAGGCAACACGTCGCACACTTTACTCATGCATTGTATAGTTTCTCCCTATATAGTATACAGTTTATAGACAGGAACTGTTCATCTAATACTAAACATTTTCTATTGAACTTTTATAGCTTTCCTGACTATTATTATAATACTTTCAATCCAGTTAAGTCGATAAATCCAATTTTAGTTGGTTCAAGAGTGTTTTGTCGTGATTTGTTTGAAAATATGAACAGGGCTTTCGTAAAATCAGATGTGGAATCATCTGAAACTGATAGATCAATTTTTAGTCACTATCTTCCAAGATAATCTCTTGGGAGGTATTCATGTTTAAAAGGGAAACATTCTCAATTGAATAGAAAGATTTTCGAAAATTGAAAAATCTTCAATGAAAATCAAGCTACACTGGAATTACATCCAATATTGTGAAATGGCCCTCACTCAAAAGAAAAAAATGCATTCTAATTCAGAAAGTTATTTGATTTTATATTCCAGTCTTAATTAAGAGCTCATGAATGAGGCAAAAAAGGATGTTTTCATAAAAGGAGTATTCACAAAAAAACACTTGTAACATTATTGCAAGAGTTTGAAAATATGAACAGGGTGTTCATGAGATGTGGAATCATCTGCTACTGAAAGATGAACTTTGGTCACTATCTTCCATCGTTCAAGATAACCTCTTGGGAGGTCATCATATCACTACTTATGGATATTGTTCTTCAGCAGATATAGAGGTGTCACTATCTTGAACTTCAACTACAGATATTTCTCTTTTAGCTTCCTTGTAGTTGAACTCTTGAAGGTTAGATTTAATCAAGTCACCGTTTTCATCTGAGAACATCTTTCAAAATAATTTAGCATCAAATACGGTTAAAATTAATGTTTAGGCAAACCACAAAATTAAAATTCAATATTTTTTTTATAAATAACAATACATGATAAAAAAAAATTATCTTCAAATCTCTATAATGACAATTTATTTGTACATTTCATAAGGATTTTGTTTGCCTTTGTATATTTTTACCAGCTGAATCCAACTAGCTACACTAATTTGTTTTATTAGACTATTTATATTAGCAAAATATTCAAGATTTTTATGCATGAAGTTTCGCTTAGGCTAAGATTGCCCAAATGGAATTGCTTTCCATCCTGTATTTGATATTTAGTTCTTGAATTTGAGTTTTATGTATATTATAACACACTTAAAAAGAACCCCTAGTGATTACCCAAATAATGAAAAATTTCCTCCCAAATCTGATGGGTCGTAGGTCGAGCAATAGTTGCAAGTTACCTACCTTCATAAGAGTGTTAAAAAATTTGAAAATAACACCAAGTTCTATTCCTGAAGGATTTGGCAGCATTACTGGAGGTTACAAATTTACATATATCAGAATTATTTATGCTTATGGTATTTGAACTGTGTACTTATTTTTTTCGTCTAGATTTTAAGACTACAATGAACCTAAAAGTATAATAATCACTTTTCATTTGAACTGAAACAAAGGAAAAATGCCAACATGTATTCAGTATTACAGTTTTTAAATATATAAAACAAAACGTGACTATCAAACAATTCTATCTTCAGGTTTTTTATATGGAAAACCAATGCAATCAAATATATCTTCTTCTGAATTAATTTCTACTGGTTCCCCGGGAACACCTAAAAAAGTATAATCCAAGGAAAATTATATTTTTGAGGTGTATCAATATTGTGTATTAAATATATCATGTCTTCCAACTTAAATTTATAGGGATTAAATGAAATTACCTGTACTTCCAACAGGTCTGAGTGTGTATTCATTCAATGTAAATCCATTCTCTAAAGCATGTGTCCTCATAGCTTTGTTAAACATGTCAGATCCTGTGAAATAAAGAATACTACAATAATACTGATCATGAGGGGTGAGTCTTATGTCAAGTCTTCTTGTGGGACATCCTGCCTCAAGTCTGCAAGCACCCTGGAAATATTAATATAAGTTTATTCATCGGTTGTACCCTGTTAATAACTGGGACGATACCATGAACTTGGTCTCACCCAATGAAAGAGTGTCAGTTATGAGTCCACTTTTTTCCAGCATATTAACAATGTCTGACAACATGTTGTTTTTAGTTTTTTTATTGATTTTATCACTCGTCAGTCTGGGATGCGTTATCAATGTATCAATATCACCGCTTTCTAACTTTCCTCTTCTGAAAAATAAAAGTTTTCTCAAAATTCAAGATAAATAACATAAAATAGGCAACAATTCTGAAATAAATTTTGTTCTTAAAATATAAACGCTTGACATTTAATGGATGAACTGTTCAAGTTAAAGCCGATATGTTTCATACCATTAATTATAATCATCATTAAACTATGGTTGTATATTTCATAATTTCACATATTCATATTTGAAGAAAAAAATTATATTCAGTGTGAAAGTGTGTTGGGGAGGCTAGTATGGTTGACAAATTATCGTATGATCATCTCCATCGCCTACCTACAAAAGCTCACTTTTATTTCTACAAACACAATATACGTTTTCTTCAATAATATCATAATTGCATGACAGTTCAAAACTTCATGTTGGATTTGACATTTTCTTTACCATCAGATTGAATTGTCCTTACCATATTCAAGGTGGATTTGGTCAACTTTTTTTTGCAATAATAATAGCAATACCAATAACGTCAAGAGTTGAAACTGTTGGATCAAATGGTTTCATTTAGTCAACTATTTTAATTTTAGCAATAACGATAACTTTAAGAATGTGACCTTGAATATTCCAACTTTCAGAATCTTACGGCTATCGCTAAAATATTGTCTACAATGCGCATGTCACCACCACTGACAGATACGAATACATGTTTCATAGTTCCATGTCAATTTTTTCATCACAATTAAACTGCTGAGACATACTTGCAATGCTGTCGATGCTTTCCCTTTTCTTCATCTCCTTGATCGCAATATAAACAAAACACATTTCAAATTAAAAATAGCCAAATAAGTTATATTTACTAGAATACAGAACTGAGCGAACTGTCACTTGTGATACGTGTCCTGTCATTCTTAAAGTTATTGCTAAATCTAAATTCGTTGCATAAAATAGGTTCAGTACATGATTATTCTCTCGCTTATCGCTATTCTTATTCCTATTGCTAAAAAAAATTGACTAAATCCACCTTTAGTTACCCACTTTAGAAGACCATAATTAATTTTTTGTACACACTCCACAAAATGCCTACTTTGGATACTGAAAAGAGTCCACTTTACCGGACTAGGTCGGTGAAGTCTTCATGGCAATACTTTATCGGACTATTTCAGGAGACTCAATGAACTATATAGATCAATTGATATCGTAGTGACAGCATAGGTTTGCTTTGAAATATTTTTTTGAAATACTTATTTCATGAAAATTGACCACTAATATTTGACAAGTATTTAACAAATGTGTCATTGATAAACAATCGCTTGCTAGATGTTTGCACAACTTCCTAACACTTCCATCTGGATGGTAATTGAAAATGTACGAATGGCGAGGAAAAATGTGTGACATTTCTGTTTTGTTTATTTGGAAAGCTAATACAAAAAAATGTTGTATACAAAACGTATGCAAATGGCTTTAGCGGACATCATCTTTATTCCGATTCGTCTGCTAAAGCCTCACTTTGTGTACTTGATACATAAATTACTATTACCATAATTTTGCATATTAGCGGGTTTGAAAACAGAGGTTTATCAAATATACACGGACATTCCAAGAAATATTCCCAACACAATGGAGTTGGAGAAAATTGAATATATACCTGTAACTCCCACATATCGTAACTTCATATTCAGGGTCAAGGTTCTTCAGCTCCTTCACAATAATTCCTTCAACTTTTGTTATTTCTTCTCGTGGAATTTTCTTCTCAAAATCCCAAAAATACCTTGAAAATAATCAAAATTATTCTTGTTTATTTTTACACTATTAAATTCGTTCACTAAATGCCTACTTCAGACCAATCATTTGATGATGAGTCAGTTTATCAGTGTGCTTTTCCAAATCTTCTAGAGAATTGATACCATCATTTACCAAACTATGTGCTTTTGCTGGACCTATACCAGATACTCTTGTTAATAAACTGATGGCAGCATTTTTCGTATCACCATGTATCTGAGAAAAATATTTTTGAAAAAACAAACTAAATATAATGATTTATTATTCATACATTTTCCAATTTCCTCAGTTTTCCAGTAGATACAAACTCATCAATTTTATTGGCTATTTTCTCACCAACACCCTTCAGTTTCTTTGCTTCCTCTCCTGAAGTTATATGCCCAGGATATTCTGCTATAACTGATGCAGCTTTCTTATAAGCATTGTATTTGTATATATTCCTCGACACATTTTTCTCATAATCGGCCAATTCTAGAATTTAATATATTAATCCCAAAACATTATAAACAAACCTACCTACCAATTAAAAATTCGCAAATATTATGGTTTTGGTTACTTTCACAAGAAGCAGATTTTCTCTTACTCATATTGGTTTTTGGTTAGTAAAAATGACCCTCAATCTGTTCAATTATAACGTACTACCAAAGAGTAAAACTACAATCTTAAATCTTTGCTATACTTCCTTCTAATAGAAACTTCGTTTAAAAAATAATTAAAAAGAATAAAAGAAACACTTTCATTTCTCATTTGTACCGAGTCCTGAGTAGCACACACACAGACCCATAGACAAAAGTTCTATTGCACAGACCACATGTGGTCTGTGGAGTAGCATAGAACATAGAACACCTAACACGAACACCCTAGGCCTAGGCACAGTTTATAATTTAAGATTCAGTTCGCTCACTTGGCTTCAGCACTTTGATCTTTATGTTCATGTTTGTACACTGCGCAACTCTGATTTGTATCCCTCGCGCAAACCGCGTGTTACTGTGTTAGTGTGGATTCATGCAGCACAAATTAACATTTATCAAATAACAAATAACAAATAACTTAGCAATATAAGTTGAACTCTATAGTTTTCAATGACTATGTTCATGCAGACAAATAACAATTATCATTTAAGAAATAACATGTAGAAGTTGGTCAACTTTGATCTTTTTACATTATTTTAACGAAATTTTCTTCTAGTGCGCAACTAGTACGCAGATGACCGCGGATTGGTCAAACCGATGAAGAAAATAACCTCACTTTTTCTAATATTTGAGGTATTGTTTTTGTTTCATATTGTTTATTGGACATTTTGAATTTTCACTTGTTTCTTATTATCGAGGGGACATGGAATTTCGAAAAAGTAGAAATACTCAATTTAAATGCCTCGGATCTCCGTATTATGCGCATGCTTACTTTTTATATCTTAATTGTTATTTTGAGTGCATGAATGCTACATTTTAATTCTTGTTGAATGATAATTGTTATTTGTTATTTCTTATTTGATAATTGTTATTTTGTGCTGCATGAATCCACACTTACTAATACCATTGTATATAGACTATATACAATGCTAATACGGACATTTTTCGGATACTTCCAAGAGCGATAACCGCGTACAGTCTTCTGCGTATCCTGAATTGTTTCCCTGGAGTGGATGTTACCTTGGAACATGCATTTGGGCCAAGTGAGTTAACTGCTTCTTTAGCTATAAACTGTGGCCTAAGTAAACGCGTAAACGGTAACTAGTAACTACACAGAAGCGACAGTAAACATCGGCAGTGTCGGCTTAGTCGGCACTTTGATATCTTGGTTTTGTGTTGGTGTCGTTTCTGTGATTGAATTCAAACTGCCTATAAAAATACATCAAATTTCCAAATCAATCGATCAAAAATCGACATGGAATTCTGGAAAATACGCTTCTCGGGTTAAGATCGCAGCGCTTATGGATGTGTTAATGATTGTTATGGTGTTATTTCCGGATTCGTCTCATTTTACTGAAAAATATCTCTTGTGGACTGATTATATTTGTATTGTTCAGGTACGTTATTGCATTAACCTTTTTGAGGATTTGGTCTTTCCAACACTTCAAACTTTCATGAGTTGATGAGACATGTTTTTTAGACATGAAGCTGAGCATCACAGAGTACATGAAATATTTAGGTGGCTCCGAGCATTCCAAATGTGTGGTGGAAGGAGAAAATGTGCTCAACGCAGGACATCTAATATTGGCCGGAAAAATTCAAGAAACTTCTTGTTCTGACTACATAGATGTGTGTGGGTTATGTTTGCAGTCAAGTACATTTGATTCCAATCCACATGAAATCACAGGAAAATTGTCTATTGCAAAATCCATCAAAATTACCAACATGCTATGTTCATGTAAAGCTGGAAACAGCGGGAAATGTAAACATGTTTCAGCTTTCCTTATCAGATGTATAAGATAAGTCCCAAGTATTTTCATGAAGATATGATTTTAATCACTAACTGCCTATTTTTTTCAAAGCCTGTTTTTTTTTAGGGAAGATGTGAAGATATTGGGGTCTATTTCACAAATTGAAAAAAAGTGTGTATGGGCTACTCAGAGGAACCTAACCAAAGATAAATATCGACCAGTAGCTGTTGATGAAATGCCATTTTTTCGAAATAAAATGGAAAAAAGCAATATTAATGTAAATAGCAATGATGTATTGAATTTTTTCTGCGGTAAATTACCTACCTTAGCAATTGCTAAGCACAGGTATGTTTTTTTTTATTAATTGTTACGATTTTAAATTTTCAATTTGTAGGGAAGGTCGTAGAGAAGAGCTCTCTACAAATACTTGCACGGTTTCACAAAGAACTGACAGTCATGTTTGTTCCATTGAAGAAATTTTGAATATGGCTTGTCAGTCACCTATCATGATGTACTTGGCATCAATTGAAATACCTCTTGAAAAAAATTGCTGTGCACAAATGATATCTACCTCATGTAATGATGACATAGAGGAAGCCATACATATTCCACAACATTCAGTTAATTGGGGTAAAAAAAGAAAATATCGTATTACTGGAAGTCGCTGCTATGAAATATATACGTACTCGAAGGATGATTGCAGAACTAAGTCCATAAAATATTTCAACCCTATTGAAGTTAATAATAAGTATACGGAACATGGCTTGAAGTATGAGAGTATGGCACGAGATATTTTTATCAAGATATCCAAAATGACTGTTGTGGAATGTGGGTTAGTGATTCCGTTGGCTAACAATTGGTTGGGATATTCACCTGATGGAATAATATTTTCTGAAAATCAGCCACTTCATCTCCTTGAAATAAAGTGTATATTTGAAGGTACAAATATTTGTAATATAGAAATGATATACCTAACTGGGAATGAAAATAATTAAATTTCAAGCAACAAATTGTAATTCTTTCAGAACACATCGATACTTTAATATTAAAATCCATGTATATTTTTTTTTGTTTCAGATTAAACTAAGACAACTCTTGGGCAATATCATCTAAAAAAAGCACAAATATTATGGCCAAGTACAGATGGGGATGGCAGTGTTGAATTTGTCGAAAACATATTTTGGTATATATGCTTCTTTCGATGATAGTGTTATCATAATGGAGGTTGATTTTGATTATTATTTCACTTGCAACACGTTAATAGATGTTAAACATAAATATTTTGAAAAAATGATACATTATTGTTGTAAATAATATTTATTGTCATAAAATGTAGATTCAAATTGAGATGAAATAAAATACGGTAAACAGTGAATTGAAGATTTCAATTCCTCTGAATTCTCATTTTAATAAAAATCTGGTGTCTGCCAAAATGGGCGAAGACAAATTTGTTATTGCAGAAATTATTATGAAAATATCATCAACCATTGGAACATGAGCCCAATTTAATTTACCACCAAGAATTTTGAAAATTTTTAATCTTTGGTTTGAGCGTTCAATGTGAACTCTAGCAGATGCAATTTTGGCATTCAAGATAGATTCTTCTGCAGAAAGCTGTGACTTACTTCGCAAAAAAGGTGGCCTAATTGATTTTATTTTGTATAGATTACAAATGTCATCTATTAAAAAACCTTTATCAGCCATAATGGCATCTGTGTTAGGATCTAGTAATGATATTATATTGCTTTCTTCAAATATTACCTTATCGGATGCTCTTTCCTCATATGGTTTACTGATGTATGTGATTAGGTCACAGTTAGGTTGGATTTATATTGTGAATAAAACCTAATTCTTCAACATAAACACTTTGGCGTCTGCACAAAAATTTCCGAACAATCTAATATGACCCTTACATGCTGAAATTCCTTGAAACAAATTGGCATGTTCTTCGTAATTTCAGTCTATGATGGGAAAACAATTAATGATTTCAAAATTCTTGACACTACTGGAATCATTTCTTAGATATAGGTTTTAGCCAAATCTGGAGTAATTCCAAATAGTGACATATTTCAAACTAGTTTCAAATTTAATCAATAGCAACATCATTCTTTGTCTAATGTTTAATCTGTGCATACGCTTATCACTATGATATTTTTCGAATATTTCGACAATAGAATTAAAGATTGCAAAGTTATTTATGCCAGTAAAGTTTTTTAATTTTTCATCACTACTTATGAGTTCACAAAGAGTTCAAACTTTTGGCGTAATCACTTGAACTGCACTATCTCTGTAGCTAGGTCCTGGAAGAACAACTTCTGCAGTGTTTTGGGAATTGGGAATAAAGCCTCCGCAGCTTCTATGTCTTGTGCATCTTCAACATTACCAACATTCTCACATAAAGGAAACATTTCACTTGCCTCATTGTTGTTTGGACTTGCATCATTAGTTGTAGATGTTTGGATTTGCCTAGTTCTGGGGATTCTAGAAGATGAAAGTTTTGGCAATTTTTTTGAAGGAACTACTTTAGGCTTCAATGTTCTACGTTTAAGTCTTTCTGGAATGAAAAAAGAATAATCAGAACACTCATTAAGTAGTAAATCACTTTCAGCGAAATGTAAAGAACATACTCTCATGTAAATAAATGTTTTTTTTTCCCAATTTTTAGCAATCTGATCCACATTTGTCTTCTATTCACAAGCTCTTTATGTCCCAACTTTGTTTCTACAACAATATTTTCTTTTCCTGCTCTTGGAAACATTTGGAAACTCAATTCAGGGTTTCGCTTCACCCAGGATGAACACTGGGGAACACAACAATAATGATTCATTTTCAACTTCAGCAAATGAAACAAAAACCAAGTGGAATACGATGTAACAGCCGTTGAGATTGTTGAGAAGCAATTCAAATCAATGGAAAATACGACAAAGGGCAGATGTTAATGGCCCATAGCTGGGTTACCGAAATGTCCGGTAGGGGGCGTATCGCCTATCCCGTTACACGTAACTCAATGAGACAAACAACGCACTGTGTTTACAAACACCAAAACTGTCATTGTCATGAAAATTTTGTTCTGGAGGGAAGCTGGAGTGACTTCTGTGATCTTAGTCATGAGTCAGTTTCAACCATAGACATTATAATATTCAGAAGGGTAGTAGGATTCGAAACCACGGTCGAGGACTGAAGGCGTTCTTAGGTTAGGAGTCAAGTAAATGTGAAATGTGTATGTTTCCCGTTATTAATACGTGCATCGCAAAAATATAATTACAGTTGAGAAGTCTAAGAAAAGTTTTATGTATTAAATAGTCCCGTACTTCTCTACGCCGGTAACCAGGCCGGATGACAACGATGTGGTGGTATGTTGCCAAGAGCAAGACCCGTGTCACCCCCATGACGAAGCCCCGAAGTTACGTAATAGGGGGAGAGCTGTATAATAACGCCGTATGGAAGTTACATCCAAGAAATTATATATAGAGAGAGAGAGAATACTCAGAAGATTTGTTGGGATTTGTATCAGTTTGGTTGAATAAAAACTATTGTTTCCTTGGCAATGTTTCGAATTTTATTAAATTCATCTTTAGGGCTCTGTAACAATGGGTTTTTGTAAGTTAAAGATGCGACAAAACAATAGGAAACACGCATGATTTTATTTTTCAGATCGGTCCTCAAAAATTACATTTTATGAAAACAATTTCTCAAAATTTTGCCAAAATTTTCAAATTTGAAGGTGCTCCTCAATTCAAACTCGATATGTCCTTCCCTTGAATAACTTTTCCCAAACATTAGGGCAAATTGTGGTTGTTTCAGGAATATTGATAGACAATAATATTTCTTACAACCCAAACATAAATTCAACCTTAAATTTAATGTAATGTTTCAGTGACAATTGAAAATAATGTGATAATAAAAATATGAGTACAACATATAAACGAAGATGAAATTATAGTTGACAGTTCGAGTAAATAGCGCTAAAAGTTTGAACTGTGTGAAGTAACGATGCATACGCCCATCAGTGGCTTTAGGAGTACTTTTTGAAAAAAATTGCGTTTTCAATTTCTAATTATGAAAAACGTGTTTTTCAAGTTTTAAGTTTGTTACTGGTAATATTTACAAATCAAAATATCATAGAAAGTGCCCCCTTTCTAAAATATGCGTTTTTCCGATTCCTGAAAATTACTTACTTATTTCTTTAAATGTAGCATCATTCCAGTTGACCTCAACATGAAAATAATAAAAAATGTTGGAATAAAATATCTGAATGCACCATATGCCTAGTTATCTCAATTACAATGGGTTTTTTTAACAACAGATATATGGTTTAGGAATGGGTAATTACATGTCACCTATATGCGCTGATATCATATGTCAGAACTATAACAACAATCTTCAGATAATCTATCATTCCCTGTTCTCATTTTCAAAAGGAATGCTGACGACATTTTCACCTAAAGAATATAAATCTGAAATTCTGGACGTGTTCCAGAGTTTACACTCAATATTGAAATTTACATTAGAGGAAGAAAATAACAATTCCTTAACTTTTCTAGACCCAAATATGTCATTAAAACTCCTAATAACGTGTTGAAAGTAGATTGGTATGACAAAGCAACTTTTTCAGAGAGGTTCCTCAACTATTTTTGACATCATAATTTTTAACATAAAATAAACAGCGATAAAAATTTCAAATCCAAAATACCATAAAAAAATCTTGAACAAATCAAAAATATTCTTTCAACACATTGACCGCCAAAGTAGAGAAACACGCGCATTGCATGTGACTCGCCCGCCCATTTATGTTTCCATCTGCAAAATTTTCTGTCTATAGACCTTTTCATTTAAGCATTGTCGCTGTGCGCATGCGGAACCAACGTTCACTTGTTTTTTTTTGGAGGGGATTTAAACATTTTTCGACGAATCAAATGTTGAGAATAAATGTCACTTGTCATCAAATTTTTGGTACATTCAGTGTCGTTCGTTTGGGTCGGTAATGACTTTAGAAATTTTGTAAGTGTCGATTTGAACTCTAAACGACTTTTATTACTTCCCGTCCTGTTGATTAACCTCCCAGTTCAGTTCAGAAACTGTTTTTGTGGTTGTGTATATAATAAAAATGGTTCCAAAGTGCATATCCTGTGAAGAGAAATTCATTGAGAATCGGCCGAGATCTTTCCACCGGTAAGTTTTGCTGTTGATCTTCACTACAATTATGATAAACTAAGTGTCTGTTAATCAAGTTGAACTCTCTAAAGTTTTATTCAAATCCAATTGCCATTCATTCTTTCTCGCCTTTTTAAGGTTATGTTCCAAATTATTGAATCACTCAAAATCTCTGCAGATTTCCTTTTTGGAAATCATCCATCTCAGGTCTTGATAAATTTCTGGAATTATTCAAAATGCAAACGATTCATTCATCAATACAATTCAAAATATTTTATAGAACAAAATATAAGGTATTTCTGGGTGATTCAACCTGCGCAGGTCTTCTGGGATGGCACAATTCTGTAAATACCAAACTATTTTCTTGGCCTATGTATGTTTCAAATCGAGTTCATCCCATCAATTATGCAAGATTCCTATAACCAACGACGTGTTGACGAATATTAATTTAATGGAAAATTGGATTGTGTATATTTATTGTGAAATTTTGAAACCACTTTATATCATTTTGAATACCTATGAAATTTATTAACCTGATATCAATGTAACAGATTTCCTGAAGAACCTAGGAGAACTCAGTGGTCATCTTTTCTGGGGTTGGAAGGTGTAGATACCATTGGTAAATTTGTTTGCTCAGATCATTTCACCGAAGAAGACTTTATTACGAAACCTGGTGGTAAAAGATATTTGAAGTTTGGCCTGCCCATCATTCATCGGAAGCCTCCAGTTAGAACACCTCCAAAAATGTGAGTTTCTTTTCATTTGGTTCAGTAGGTAGTATTTTATTTATATTAATAAGAATCTGTCAATATAACAGATCGATGGGTTTTCGACAAAACATTGTAAGCAAGAAATTTGTTGAAAATTGGATTTTTCAACCAAATTGTTACTTATGATAATCTACACGTGATTCAACATATTATTTATGCTCATTTGGACATAAGTGCTTGAAATCATTATTGTAAGTGCAAGTTTGGTTCCAACAAAATACCAATAATTGCTATATTTTATTGTAAACGCCAATATTGTGAATTGGGGTTGTTCAATGCTAGCTTTGTAGAAAAATAGAAAAACAACATTTATTCAAATAGGAACAAGAACAATTATCAAGTGAATGAATCTCATTTATTATGACGACTGAAAACTAACTCCCGATCAAACCATCAGAAGCTTTTTTTTATGAATCGGTATTTAGTGTTTTTACATTGAAACTTTGACACAATAAAACAAGGCATGTTCGAAAAATAACATTACCTTGACCAGTTCAAAACTGAAATTAAATAATGTACTCTACAGGGTGTTCGGACATTTACGACAATATGCAACTGACAGATGATCGTAAATGCCAGAAAATCTTATGGTTATGATTCTGTTTCTGTAGCTATGATCATATTTTATTCCCATGTTGACAGAACAACGTAACCGTAGAAACCTAATAACAATTACTGCAAAGTGGAGTGCACTTTAACTTAAAAATTGCATGACGTTATATTGCGAGATTACACTTTGTAGCTGTTCAAAATATCGAATTTGATACCAACAAAACATCTCATGAGTATCTTAAGTGACAGATCCAAATCGAAGAACTTTGAAATTGTTTTGACAAACTATTATATGCAACAATATTCAATGAAAATAATAACTTGCACTGGATTTTATTCACTTGAACGATTTTTCGCCGAAATAATAGAGTCCTACACATTTTGAGAGTTCTGAGTATTGAAATAAAGACAGTGTAAGAAAAAAAGCTTCCTGTGGAATTTTACTTTTATCGCTTATGATGTTTTGTCAAAAACCAATCGATATTGTCACTAGAATTAAAATATTCAGCTTGTGTCTCTGAAAAAGTTTGCATACAAAGGAATAAACACACAAACATTTAAAAAAAAATACACAGATTTTTATATTTTAATTTTAAATTGAATAAAACTGTACCAACATTAGATTAGTTTTGAAACACTATTTTCTGTTCATAAAAATTTCATGGAGCTATGGATGTTCTTGAGCTGCCTAAATTAATTTTAAATATCTCTGAATATATATATATATATATATATATATATTCAATTGTCATCCAGTACTCAATGTCATCCTCATATATAAATCTTCAATTTATAAATATAGGGAATTTTCTATGCAGAGAGAGGTACTACTCACATGTTTATCATGCTGTATAACTTGTTACTTATTATAGAAATAGTAATAATTTTATTTTTTGTAGTACATTCAATTTGCCACAATTTGGTTCCATTCTGCCAGAGGAATCTGTGGAGCCTGCTAGGAAAAGGTATTCTAAAATGTTAATAGTTATCGTTATTCTGGGGATATTTGTATTGTTGCTGGGAAGATTCTCCCTCTAAGAGCTAATTTTGAAGATACCTGGGGACGACCTCCGATTCAGTAGCTGACAGATCAGACGTAGTCAGTCCAGATCGATTGTGATTATGATCATAATCAATCCTGAGTGGTTTCCATGCAACTTTCAGTTAAGTCACTAGAGGCACACATATATTTCTGGTGCCAATATCTGAAAAACATTATTTTAAACCTAACAGAACATAGTCAAAAACACATTCTTTCACTAAAATGAAGTTTCTGGGGTCCCTGGTCCAATCAATATTTGTCAAATTTACAAATGCGCTGCTTTTATCTTGATGATATGAGTATATGTGCATGCTACAGTTATTGTATGTTGACTTTTATGCAGTCTATTGATAACTTGAAATTTCAAACTATTGGAAAAATTAATCTTCTATATATAGAGCATATATACACAATTTCAACAAAATTCACTCATATTTTCTATATGGTATATTTTCCTTGTAAAATCATAGAAAATGTTTGGAATACAGTTCATAAGACACTTTTCAAATATCATGTTCAAGTATTCGTGAAACGAGGGTCAGAATAAGAACGGAAATATTTTAATTCAACCCAACATTTCGGTTATTGTATTTAACGATAATCGTGGAAAAGGATCAAAACATTTGTAACATAAACTCAGATAAGAAAAATATATCAATAATTTCGAGGGATATTAAATACATTAGTTAGAGTTAAGAGTTCAAAATGACTAGTGAAGTTTGTCAATATTTTTTTCTTTTGTTGATGTTGAATTTATCTTTCTTGATTTCCATCATTTCTCGTAATAGTCTTTTATTGAGAGTGGGCTGGTATTTTTGGAATCAAATTTGTTTTTTTTTTTGTTGGCTGGTAGTAGAGTTGCTCTATTAGCTCACTATGGAGTAAACAAACTGATTGTTACTAAACGTTTGGCCCTGGATATTTTTTATCAGGAAGTAAAAAATTCAAAAAGTGATATATATGAAGTTTTATTCAGGTTGATTAGAATTATTAGCATAGCCTGAATACCAATAACAAACTTTTCATTGCAGTAATTAATAAAGTGCAGATTTTGTGATCATTGATCTCGTTTTCAAATTAACTTGGATAAACTCTTATGAATATCTTGTTGTCATTGAATTTTATATACAACTAGCCAAGTTTTACGATTATATTACATAAAAATAAAAAAGATAAATAATATGACAATTTTCCTTTTTTTATATGATTATTTCTTCAGGTCTCATTCCTTTTTTTTTCCACAGCAAGTTATACTACATATTGCATACAGAGTTCTGAAACCTTTTGAGTGAAGACATTTCCTAAGAAAAACTCAACCTGGCCTTTATTTCATGATGTATCCTGTTATTCAATGAGATGTTTTCCATGAAACACAGAACATAGATCCAACTGTAAAAGTATCCATCGAAGGTGAATCTGAAGAAAGTCAAGTAATACAACAGAGACCCAAAATTTGTGTATCAATATTACAGGAGGCAACAGGAAAAATATATAAGGTTTGTTTTGGTTCGAAGTCAGGACGATTCCGAATCGGTTCTAAAGAGTAGGACAAACGTAGCGTGAAATATTTCATTTCAATAAACGACTGTGTAACTACTTTGAACGGTTCTAGGACCATCCCTACTGCAAACCAAAACAAGCCAAAAAATCTGGCTGTGTTTTTCAGTTACATTACTTTATTTTTGCTGTATTGTTTTTCCTCCGCCATGAGCATAGGAGAACAGAAACAATGATCATTGGAAGTTTATGTCAATAAGTTATTCATTTGTCTTCAATTATAACTGATATTTATGATAAAATATCTTTATTGGTATGAAATTAAATACATAAAATGGCCATTGACAGTTCTCCAACCTGTGGGTTCAACAATAATTGATTTATGTATGGTAGATAAATAAATTGACAACTACAAAGTAACATTGACTGTTTCATCAACGTGTTTTCTGGGAATTTGAATTTCTAACAAACCTCTTTGTATCATCATTGGTTAAATGATTTCCATTGTTGAATTATTTTTTTCGAATTTGCATTTTTTTATTTAGTATTGTTAAGTATAGTTTTTTAGTATTTTTTGTTGAAAGAACTTCTGTGATATGATGTATATTTTCTGATGTTTTGTATTGTAACTTTAAAGATATAGGATAGGACGTAACGAACCTATATAGAATGCTGCAACATTCTCGTGGTGCAAAAATTTATAATTGAAAAATATTTTCATTGTGTATGAATTCACAACTATTTACACGGAACAACAGTAATTTTTTTTAGAAACCCAGGTATGTGTTCTTTCGTATTATATGTATGTTTTATGAAAATAATTTTAAATGTAGACAGCAGCAGTGTCGTTCTGTAACCTTCTGCAGTTTTTGAGTCAATACCATAATAATGGTTTGATTGATCCCAAGAAACAGTAGAAATGTTCATAATAGGCATAAAATATAATATATAACAACTAAACATGACTTGAATGTGTATGAATTATTTTTTTAAATTAAGTTGTAAGTTTTGCCCAATTTATAGAATGAATCAAGAACAAATTTGGAGACTATATATATATATATATATATATATATATATATACATATATATATATATATATATGTATGTATATATATAAATATGAACAGAAAGATTGTGGCATATGAGACAAGTTATGAAATTAATGAAAAAGTGATTCACAAATATGCGGAGGCACCTATGTCCTAATAGCTCAGTTGGTTAGAGTGACTAGAGATCCAGAGGTCGTGGGTTCGAATCCCGCTTGAGGATGTTTTTTTTTTCATTAATTTAATAACTTGTCTGATATGCCACGATCTTTCTGTTCATGTATTTTTCACAGACGCAATTTTCCACTTCGTATTATATATATATATATATATATATTTTAATTGAGTAAGTCGTTTAGTTTATATGCATTTTTTTCATTTTATTTTGTATTATTTGCAATGGTTCGAATCCTGTTTGATATCTGAACCATTGGCAATAGCTGACATTCTTTGATTTCAATGTGTCAAATACATAATATTTATTTATATATGCCACTCAGTAGCTATGCAACATATGGGATTTTTTTATCGAAAGAACTTTTCAGGGTGATCAGTTCTGCATGCCTGATAGCAAGCACGCCATGTTTTCAATAATTTCCAAAAATAATTATCATAACACATTCATATTACATCTTACAAGATTAGAATTGAATCAAATAATAGTTTCATAATATCAAGAGCTGAATTTAAGGGTATTTTAGACAGGATATCTGTTTGATACACAAACTTTTAAATGCTGAGCTTTACTGTCCCGTCTTGGTCTTATTGATCTCCATGTACCTCTCAGAAATACTTATTTATTCAAACCAAGTAATCACAGATGTAATTATGGCATGCACTCGCCACTATCACATATGTTAACTAACGGCAATAAAGTAGATCTTGGTATTTTCTCTTTCACTGTCATCTTTAAAAAGTAAACTGAAATACTGTAACGCACTGTGATAAATAAGTGATATTTATGATATTCCATCTGATTATTTACCTTCCAAAAACCGTGATAATTATATAAAATATATATATATATATATATATATATATATAATATATATATATATATTATGTGAAATCATAGTTTTAAGTTATAGTAATAAGTATGTTAGTTTAAGGTATGATGAATAATACTTTAATTGTAATTGTAAAAAGGGGTTACCCGTTTCTAATAAATAAATAAAAATATGTAATGAAAAGACTTGTTCAACTTACATAAAATATATTCATTAAAAAAATCAAAATATTGATATAAATTGGATGTTCCAATTATTTTGTATAGTTCTTTCCTTATTTTTGTTATGATTGAGAGTATCAAAAAAAGTATTTGGCAAAATCAATGAAACAACATATTAACAACCATTTATTTATTGGAAAAAACTGATAATGCATAATTTTAAACAAAATTGAAATAGTATTCTTATAAAAAATGCAATATGAAACAAAAACAGTATTTCTAGATTCATTTAGAAATTATCTTAATCTATTTTATTTTCTCTTCTAATGAACTAGGGTAAGTTATTGTCATCTGAAAGATATGTGGTGAGATCCAACATATCCAATAAATCTACTACGAGTTAGTTATGTTTTCATTTGATTAACTCGACGTTCCTATAAAAATGGTGTAAATACACTACTCCGGCATAAATATGCAGGAGTTGTAAGTTCCCGGAAGTTAAATTAAAATTTTACAGATTTTCTTTTTTTCTGCTATTTGACAGCCAATTTCTGCAAAGAAAGCATCACTCACTCCGGTGAGCACATCCTAAAAACGGAAATTTTTCTGAACAGTCTGGGATTCCAACCAGAGTAGGATTCTTTAACGAGCCCAATATCCAGTGATTCTAGTCCAATGGATTAACATCCCCTCCGAAAGATGACTTGGCATTACCAATATATTCACCACATTGTTCGAGCTTTTGATGCAAGTGTACTCCTACCAATCACGATCGATGTTGCTTCAAATATCGAATGACAGTCAACCTGAAGAGCTACTCATGCCCCAAAACATGTGAGATTCAAGTCATAAGAAAATTTGCCCAACTTTTGTCTTTCGACATATTCTCATTGAAAACTAATCTTAACTTCTTGTGACTAATAACTTAAGATAATGCATAAAACACCGAAAAGATTAAAAAAAAATGAAAAAAGTATATATTTTAAATTAAGGTATTACCAGAAAATCAAAATCAGTGTTTTTCACTGTCAGGCAGGCGCGGTCGCAGCCCAAGATGTTGGGGGGGGGGGGAGGTCAACTTGGCTCAAGTACAGTTCCAATGACAACTTTAACAATGAAACAAGTTATGCATATGGAAATATTTCTTTATAAAATAGAGAGTTAACAGAAACCAACTAAAAAGAAGTATATTCCTTTCAGAATGTTGGGATATATATTTAGAAGGGCTAAGCCGTCCTCCACCTTTCCGGCACTTTCTCCTAGCCAATTTTTTAGAGCTTAAAGTAAAAAATGAGCTTTCAGAAATAGCCGTACTTATGGCAAGGTTAGCCAAAATTCTAAATGAAATGCTGGATATTTGGATAGAGGTCATATAGCCAGAAACAAACATTTGAACACTGTAAGAAACACTCATCCTGAAAATTTCTTTAATGTCCTTTCTGTTAAGCCTCTAGGGAGTTAAGTATCAAGGCACCCCTGCTCGTTCATCAGATCGTAATGATCCTCATTTACTTCACTCGTCCAACACTCATCCTCTGCAAACATACTTCTGTCTGTGAGAGGACTGTGACCGCTGACCACAGGGGTAGTGGCGAGACCTCTCTCATCCCTTAAAAAAAACAAGAGGTCATTGTAAAAAAACTTCGGTTGTAGGAGGCACAGAACTGGGCACTTTCGAACTATTTATTTTCTGCGAGCTCCTGCCCCCACTTCGAAACCCATAGCTGATTCTCTACGGCAGTGGAAGAAGAAACCCCAGATTATGGGTATAAAATTCTGACGTGTTCTTCACATTGAAAAGGTTTTTTCAGTGTATTCGGATTTTGTTATAAAAATGCTTGAGCCAAAAAGGTTCAAGGTATCTGCAGAAAGGCGAGCGGTCTTTCAGATCAGGCATTATGCTGTCTAGAAAATAATCCCCTCTGGTTCTCTGCTGGATGGGGCCATGAGTCTGCCAATATAGTTTTAATTTGAAGGTGGTATACAATGTCGTTCCAGAAGTGCAGCACTTGAAGGAGAAGCACATTCATAATCATTATTGTTGGTATCAGTATGAGATTACATGCTGATTGTTATTGCTTTTTTAGAAATTATTGTGTTTTTGTCAAATAATCTTCCAGTAGCAAAAAAGCAATTATACATGTAATAAAAGTGTACTGAGATGAAAAGTGAAATCAATGATATGTTTTTTCAAGTCTGCTTCAAATATTCACTTTCGAAAAACTTGAATATTTCCATCAATACCATTTAAGTAAATATTAAAATTTATGTTGTATTGGGTTAAAGTGTTTTTGATTCCATTGCTCAAATGTTAGCAGTTGGTATTTATTTCATTTTCGTAAATCATCAGATTTTTCGAATCTGTGGGAAGATTTTGGGGGTGTTCAAGACCACTGCTTTAGATGAGTACAACCACCAAGATGCCCTGGATAACTTGCTAAGCACTATTTTCTATTTCATTGTGAATAACCGACTAGAAACACAATCAGTTTTCTTTGTTGTAGTTATAATTGTATGAATCCACAAAAATAGATTGAACTCCGATTCTTTGAAGACGTTCAGGCTTCTTTTTTTGCTTCGTTTTGTGTTGTAGTCATATCATGGAATTAACAGCTAGATCTGGAGAATAACCTGATATCAACAGGTTAATTCTGAAAAATACATGTACTTCGATATCAATCCATACAGATGTATGCTATGGTTTGAATTTAGGATTTGTTGTTTAATAACCTAACCTCAATCTAACAAAGGGGCGGTACGTACGGCGGAACGATGAAACTCCTTAATTTAAAGACGATTTTTGCCGTAGACGAAAATTTCATTTGAATTTATTCAAACGTCTTCTGCACACAAGTTTAGTTTTGAATATTTACCCTAAAAAATTTGGAATACCTACTTCCATGTCGTTGGTTCCGCAAAAAAAAGAACAAATGCTATCCCTGTTAAATGAAAAGGTCTATATATTCAGCAATACAGCCAATCTCCAGAACGATGAGAAAAGTAGTTGGGTTTTCTTAAATTTTTTTTTTTCGAAGTAGTTTTTCCAAAATGAATTCCCAAAGAAATGTTCTTGTTTAAACAATGCGGAAACCGCGCCAAGATATGACGTAACAAGTTCTGAGCTATCGCAGAGAGCACTGGAGAATGACAGCATTGCCAAAACCGTTATTCATTATATTTTTCCACAATATGAGCAGGCCGAAAAAATAATGACAGGACTCGGTATACATAAATATTATTCATGAATAATTAAATCAAGTACAGCTATCAAACACGAAGTAAAAATTTCAAATTAATTCATGCTGACACAAGTTCTGTTTTATTCGTAACCAAAAAGAAAATGCAGATAACAAAGTTCAGAGAAGAAGTATCAAACTATCTAATTGGAATAAAAGTTCAGCAGCAAGTAGAAAAAGAAGTAATAATGAAAAAAAATGTTCCCTGAAAAAAATGTACTCGGCAAGATGTACCATTTTGCTATGAGATTATGAAAGCAGAACATGGAAGAGAACATGCAATGAAAAAATGTTAACAGACACCTTATAAATGTGAAGGTTGGGAGTAATTTTTTTGTGTTGAGATTGACATAAAAATATGATGGTGATTACCATCACATTACTGATTATGTTTATATAATTTATCTTATATTATTCAGTCTAAATGCTAGAAAATTTCGATTGTTTTCATTATTTTGATATTAGAATAAAGTTTCCAACATCTGAAAGTGCGTACCGTCAAAGGCACACCCAGGCTTATATTCCGGGGGGAGGGGGCGGCCTAAATCAACATGTAACATTCATGTAAGAAACAAAATAATTTTTTCATTAAATATAAACAATATAAAACAAAACATATATTTACCTATTATAGTACAAAATCCAATAAATCAACATGTAACATTTATTTACGAAACAAAATTTACTCCTTAAATATAAACATAATATAAAACTTTTACTAAACATACCTAATCTATCAAAGTACAAAATCCAGACGACGTTTTTCCTGGGCAAGTCTTTCAATATTTTTTCTGGATTTTTTTTCTTGCGATGTAATTGTACTTACAGTTTGATAGTCATTTAGGTACTTTAGATTTTTTAGGTTCCAAATATCCGAGTAAAGATACCTGTCTCTCACTCATGTTTTTCTGAAAAATATGAAATATGTTTATTATTTACAATTACGTAATTATATTCGGGTTATATAATATATATTAACTTTCAGTAGTTACAGTTTTACTTACTCTCTACTTTACTCTTACATCTTACACAAATTCACTTAATTATATGTTGGTATTCTGGTATTTCAACAAAAATATTTTATCCGTAAAAACACTTTTTTATGTAGTAAAATGTTCGAATCTGTGATGGGATTGGGATTTATTGATTAGTTAACCAACTTCGATTGACTATCAAATTCGTAATTCAGATTACACCGTCAGTCATTGTTTCGCTACGGTCGCTGCCTTGCGCACATCCCGTATCCGGTACATCATAATTGGGAATTCAAAATTGGCGAAAATGCAAACCAGACATAGGTACCTTGTCTGTTTTCTTTAGAGGTTATACACTTGTTTTGAGTTTTTCTTGAAATTTTTCCATTTTGTATTCGTTTCCAGTTTTTTCAAGACCCTAGTGTGTATTTTCTTAAAAGTTATACACTTGTTTTCTTAAATTGTTTCTATTTAGTATTCGTTTTCAGTTTTTTTTATGTGGTGTTTTTCATTTCAAGACTCTTGTGAAGTGGTGTATTTAAATCTCAAGACAATATCATTTGCAAAAACTCGCTTTGAAGGAGACAAATTATGTTCTAATTTGCTTGCAAATAATTTTTTCCGTACTTTCTGGACAGCTAGTGAAGTCATCTGGAGTTATTATTATGAATTATTTTGAAAAAATGTTACACACTAGGTATTTAAAACCACCAAAAACAGTTTTTTTTTATTTCAACTAAAACAAACAAGATGGTGTGAAAATGTGTCCTTATTGTTGTGAATGTTTGAGGTTTTAGCATAGAATGTCATTTGTAAGTATTATAAGTTAGCAATACCCTATCACTAGTTGGTAAGACAGTTAGTCGTGTTTTTCATTTAGTAAATACATAACACTTTCATCACCTAGATAAACATATATAGTCACTCTTTTTCCATACTGTATGAATAATCTTCGGTATGTTGGATAATATATATTTTTTCTCTTAACTCTCTTTTCTTTCGTCTCAACTTTCTCTTCACTTTTTTGCCACATATGATACAGGAAGATTTTGGGGAGGAACTGTATTTTCCTTCAAGAGCCCGTCGTCCGTCTATATAGACTCACTCAATCCAAGATTAGTGGTGATACGCGAATTCTCTCTAAACTGCATTTTTACCAAAACGAGATAGTAAAGCAAAAATTTCCTTTTGAATATTATCATCAATGTGCAATTATATAATAGTAGTTTATGTAACAAGTACGCAAAGTGAGGCTTTAGCGGACGAATCGGAATATGAAGATAATGTCCGCTAAAGCCTTTTGCGTACGTGTTTCATACCAGGGGCGTAGCTACTACCGTATCAGCCGTATCAATGATACGGGGCCCCCGGATTACAGAGGCCCCAAACCGAGCAAAAATATTAGTAAAATGTTATCCACAATCTCATTTAAACTCTCAGGCAACCCGCGACGCGTGTCAGCAGACATCAGTTATTGCCTGTGTATTCCTCCGTTTAAGTGAATGACAATGACAAACCACGGAGAACAATGTTTGCGCGTTGACGCGTTTTATTTCAATCCGTACCGTACACGCATTCATAACGTATAACGTTCAAACGATATATGTAATAAAATATAAAATCTTGTTGTTGTGATTATTTATTGGTTAATGAGTTTAATTTGTGAAAAAATTAGTGAAAGAAAAAGAGATTACCCCAGTGGAGCTATGAAAAGAAAAAGTAAACAGAAAAAGGAGGAAGTTATAAAGAAATTGCCCAAAATTTCTTAATTATTTCAGCAATCAGCTTCTGTGAGTGATTTAGATTGCAATGGTAAGTACTAAGTACCTATCTATCTACACCATGCTTATTAATTTAAATAAGTTTACTTACATAAGTTTTCCCACATTACATCGACATTTAATTTTACTTTATGCGCTTCGTGCTTTCGTGCAGAGAGTATTGATTGAATAAATTTTGTTTTTATATGAATATACATTTAATAAAATAAAATTTAAATCTATCAATATACCAATATGAATTAAAATTTTATGTTATTAATTAAGTAGAGGTGTTTGATTGATGTGTAATTGAATAAATTTTTAACATACATTTTTTAAATTGATTTAATTGATATTTTTAGTCCTCAAGTTTTGAATAATTCCCAAAAAATTCTTTATTATATTAATTTTCAGGTCCATCCGGAAATAGAAGAAACCCATATCGATGATCCTAAGAAGTCTGAAGAATTTCATAATATACCTTCGTCAGATAGAGGAAATTTTGGTGACAGCCTTACTGAATACGAACGAAAAATAGTCTTTATATTGGGCCCATCTAGACCACAAGGACCGTTTCCAAAGGATTCAGAAACAAAGCGATGTTTTTCGGCCTATCATTATTCATATTTAAATAAGGCTGGTATAAAAATTTCAAGGCTGTGGCCGTGGCTATTCTTATGTTTTAAACAAGCGGTATTGCCACTTCTGTTGATTGTTGGCAGATCGTCAAAGCAAATTGTACTCCTCCGCATGGGTTAACGGTTACAACCGCAACAGCTGAAAGAAGTTTTTCGAAATTAAAATGATTACAAATTATCTTTGGACTACTATGGGACAGAATCGGCTATCAGATTTGTCACTATTGTCTATAGAGGCAGAATATACAGAAAAACTGGAATCGTCTTCAGCTATGGATGATATAATAAATAAGTTTGCCGAAAAAAGTGTATATTTGATTTGAATTGTTTGGCTAACTTAGCTCCTAGGAGCATTAATTGTAAGTAATAACTTATCCATATATAATTATTTTAATTCAATGCGAGCGTTTTTCTTTCTTTTTTGAAAAATGTTTACCCTTAATTTGGCCCCCCCAACAAATTTTGATACAGGGCCCGTCTAGCCAAGCTACGCCACTGTTTCATACATTTTTTTTGTATTATAATATAAAACGTCAATTCTCTTCCATTGGCACTGAACGAATAAAATGCAGCAATTCAGTACCTTTTTTTTTTAATTAACCAATAACGACAAAAATCCGATCACCGATAGTTATCGTAATAAACTCAATAGGGAACACACATGTGCCACTTCGCTAAAATATTTTGATTTGCATATAAATATTACCATCTAGAAAGCTCAGCAACATAATAAGAAATTGAAAAACTGTTTGATGTTTTTGATAATTCGAAATTGAAAAAGACAATTTTTTCATCACATTCAAAAACGTACTCCTAGCGCCTGTGATGGATGTATGCATCGTTACTTCACACAGTTCACACTTTTACCGCTAGTTGCTTTGAACTGTCAACTATAATTTCAGATGTCCTCGTTTATAAGTTGTACCAATATGTTTATTATCTCCGTATTTTTTAACAATTATTACTGAAACATTCGTATTAAAAGTCAGGTTTAATTTATGTTTGGGTTGTAAGAAATAGTATTATCTATCAATATTCTTGAAACAACCACAATTGTCACTAGTGTTTGGGAGAAGTTATTCAAGTGAAGGTCAAATCGAGTTTGAATGTTTGAATATTGTAATAATGTCGTCAGACTGAAGAGAATCACAAACTGAATATGCTGGAACATTTATTTTTAGTCCCAAAGTCTTTATATTTTTTGTCTATATCTCGAGTGTTGGTGCCTGTCCCAATCTAATTCGTGCTTTCATGTATTATTGATTGTTATCTGTCACGATGCCATTTGAAACTTAACGCAGAAGATCGCAACTTTTTTCTCTTGTTGCTTGACTTCCGTTGATATCAGTTGTTATTGTGTTGTGTATCATTCAATCTTTTTTTCACAAAATATATTTTGCGCTACCAACTGTTCACATTTGGACACAAAATCTCAGTGAATAACATAATATAAGCGCTTCATGGCCAGAAGCAATTGAATTAGTGTATCAAATTGTCGATTTTACATACAATCAAAGTAAAGCAATGGGGTACACACACGATTTTATTTTGATTTTTCGTTGCCTCAGTTCGGTCCTCAGAGATTTCATTTTGTCAAAATCATCTCTTAAATCCCATTTTTTCGATTTTTTCAAATTCTAAGGTGCTCCTCGATTCAAACTCGATTTGACCTTCACTTGAATAACTTCCCCCAAACACTAGCGCCAATTGTGGTTGTTTTAAGAATATCCATAGACAATACTATTTCTTAAATCGCAAACATAAAATCAACTCACTTTTAATGTGATGTTTCAGGACCAATTTAAAATACTATGATAATAAAAATATCAGTACAACATATAAACGAAGACAGGTGGAATTATAGTTGACAGTTCGAAGCAACTAGCGTAAGAGTTTGAACCGTGTGAAGTAGTAACGATGCATACGACCAAAAAATTGGCGTTTTCAATTTCAAATTATTAAAAATATTGATAATTTTTTCAATTTATAAGTTTGTTGCTGATATTTCTAGGTGGTAATATTTATGTGCAAATCAAAATATTCTAAATATTCCCTATTACCATTGGAGAGGCAGAACTTTTGAAGGTTTCTTTTAAGTTGGCAACTTGTGCAAGACCCCTATTGAGGAGCACCTTTAAATTTGAAAATTTCGAGAAAACTTTGGCATTTGAGAAATTATTTTCACAAAATGTAATTTTTGAGGACCGCACAGATGCAAAGAAAAAATAAAATAAAATGCGTGTTCCCCATTGACGAACAGGTGCAGATTGTACATATGTATGATTTATTGATCGCTTATGGGCCGAGAAAGGTGAATTCGGTGCTTCCAGATATGCGGTGCCCGAAAATATCAAATTAAATTTTTTTAGCTAATCATATTGCGAATTCCAATCAACCGGTGTACCCAGAGGCATATTTTTCCATTTCATTGGGACAACTGAGAAAAGAAAGAAAGAAAAGAAAAATTTTGTTCTATTTGGAAACTCTGGAAACATAGTTTTGAACTCATTGCAATATATTGTAAACCGATTTTTTAGGGTCGGGAATAATAACTATTATCCCTAGAATCGTTATCAGATTTATGACGCCAAGACACTTTTCCAAACTATTTTTAAACTCAACTTTTCCCACGGGCGCCAGATTTTATAGTGATTTACTCCACTTTCCGGGGGTAGCAACAGTTGGAGATACGAAATGTCCAGGGGTCTGGTTTCTTGACTTAATTGAAATTTCCAAAGGTCTGTAGGCTTTAATTACAGCCCTTGGGACTGGACTCCGGTTGCACAGACAGTCAGACAGACCTGGGATGAGATTCCGTGTACCGAAGAATTCCATAAACGACAGTTATGTCTGCGTCACAGCCATCAATTCAATCATAATTCCATCTCACTCATTCGATAGAAAGTGGAATTCTATGGTACACGGAATCCCACCCCTGTCTTTATCTCAACTTAAACACTGGTCTGATCCTATAGTTTATAGGCTTGAAAAGGGAAATGTACTTTCCATAGAAGTTTCCAAATGTAACATAACAATTTTATTTAAAATTTAACTTATGCAATTTTCACACTTTGAATTCATTACACAAGGTTATGAGAACTTCAACAATATATTTCATCCACTAAATTGAACAGATGAACGTAAACTCTTCAGTTTATAAGTTCCAACTATGAACATAAACTCGCCTCATCGTAATTTGTCGCCACAGGAACCGATTTTTCTATTTTATTTTAACCTAAGTCCAGAAAGTGATTTTTCTGGTTTGCGTGGGAATTAAATTCGTTCACTTTAAATTAATGACTTTATAAATTCGTCTCAATACAAAAAAACTTCACAGGCTACTCGTAATAATCACTTTGAGCTTCACGGAAAGAAAACAGAACCACTTTGATATCTCGAACCGCCCTTTGTCAAAGCCCAAACTACGGTGTTATCACACTCCTGATCTACCCCTAGCTAAGTACCAACTCAGCAGGAAGCAGTTATATATGCTAGGGTTCTGCGTACGAGACATCAACGGGTATTACTTATTTCATTCACAATTACATTAACTTATTCAAATGCAAGTATCTTATAGAACCACCTTCAGGAATTTTATTCTAAATTAAAAAGCCCTAATATCTGTATATTAGTCTTATTGTCAATTCGAGATGAAAAACGAGACCCTTCAAGTATCTTGAGGAAAACAAAAAAAAAATTAACTTGAGATCTAATTGATTAGCGCGCTAACTGCTCTCGTCCGGCCACGCATCACAACTTGATCACCTAGAAAAACTGACATATTGTGACCCTCGACGCCACCTAAGATCCTAATTCGAGGTACGGTGAGATCGAATGGTTCATCGATCTCGTGCTATAGGATATTGAAATTCCACAGCATCGGAATAGATGCAAAATGTCAAATTTACTTGTTGAAAAGAGAAACATTCTCAACATGAATACCCCCCAAGAGGTTATCTTGAACGATGGAAGATAGTGACTTAAGTTTATCTTTCAGTCGCAGATGATTCCACATCTGATTTTATGAACATCCTGTTCATATTTTCAAACAAATAAGTCAAATTTACTATTTCGTTCAATCGAGTACTAGGACGCTATGAATTCCATTAAACTCTAAATACCTGCCAGAGTCAGAAATGAAACAAATGCCAATGGCAATCCTCCCGAGTACGGTAGGATTGTCAATTAATACAAAATAAATGAAGTTACGACGGTCAATTGGTGTGACACCCTGCTATCGTAGTGATGGAATTATTAATATATATTATTTATTAAACAAAAATACTCCACGACATAAATCAATCCAAAATAACAAACAGTGCATATTTTGATTCATCGTGTGAAAGTCACGGAACTGGAATTTTACACCTGTGCGATTGAATTACTTCCACAGCTGAAATATTTATCACGAACGAAATAAAATCAATCAGGAATTTCGATAACCTGATAAACTCAAACTGCTATTAAATACAGTGGGGAGAAATATATACAACAGAAAAATATGGTTATAAAGTTGTCTTAATCAAAGCGTTATACACAATGTTTCACTTACGGTTACCTCACTACTTGGACAAATCTTTTGCATGAATGGTTATGCTTTACGGAAAACTATTTTCGTTGACGGTCGCGACTCGCAGAACGATTTCAATCACTTGTTCTGGAGAATTAACAAAAACTTGTTCTCGGAACGGAAGCCAAAAGGGCTCGCTCCCGGACGGGAAGTAAAACAGCCCTTGCTCAAAACGGAAGTAAAAAAGAGCGGTCATAATTAAATCTCGGCTTTTATATCCACCAGATTTAAAAGAAGTATAGGACAAAACCGTATAAAGAAAGACCCTATTTTTGTCTGATTGACATAAAAAGTGGACCAAAAAGCAGCTTATCTTATTGTCCCCTTATCAAAAAGCATACTACGTTTTTACTAATATAAATTCACCTTTTTCACCACCACAGTGAAAACAGTCAGAAGAGTCTTTTAGTCTTTTTGTACGGTGCAATAAAAACTTTTTAACAAAAAATTAAACCGATGAAATACGGAACTGAAAAGTAAAAAATAAAACAAACCTTCTTAGTCTCAATAACTAAGCTCCTAAACTACCGTAAGTAACTAATTTTTAGTCGGCGCCAAACAAACATCCCATCTCTACTGAAACCTGCTTCATCAGTGAATAAAACTCGAGTAATAAAAGTCATATCCTCTCTTTGCTTATCCAGGAACCAATTGGCATATTCCAGTCGTGCTGGAAAATCTTCAGGTGTCATGGCATGTACCTTCTGGATGTGATATGGGTGGAGCAGTTGCTCCCTAATTATTCTATGAATAGTGGACTTGGATGTATGGAACTGTTCTGATAGGTTTCTGATGCTCATTGAAGGATCATCAGCGACAGCTTTCAAAATATTTTCCTCCGCGCTCTCACCACCTCATTTTGGCAAAATTGAACCTACAATAATATCGAAATAAAACAACAGGCTCCAATTAATTATCCATGAGACATACCTGTCTCCCTCAAGCTGCGATCGACACGCTCGAACATTTCTCTTGCCGGTAACGTTCGATTGGGAAAATGCTCGGCATACAGACGACGGGCTTCTGCAGCATTACCAAATGCTCGTCCATACAATGCGTGCATATCTGCATATTCGTTGAATGTAAACTGTTCGGCCATATCAAAACACTTCAAACTGTCCTATTAGAATATTGACAATACAATGTCAACGCACCACTCAACAAAACAAAATCGCATTCCAGTTGTAATTTTTTATCCACTAATTTTATTTCTTTCTACAAGGTGTTTTTGTCAACATCTGTGGAAGAAATGGAACATTTTTCACCTATTCATGTGCAGCCGTTTTTGTAGTTTATTCGTTTGCTTTTTATTAGTTATGTCTTCCGATGTGCGTTTTTTCAGCTAAATTCATCTTCGGGTTGAATATTTTCTCCCATGAAATTATATTTATCAGTCAAACTCATCAACATTTAAGCTGTGAATACGAATTTGCAACAGCCAAATGTTGAGTTTCATGAGATTCAGATAACACAACACAAAACGTGCTTTTTCCACGCGTACATACATAATATGGACTGAATTCGATATTTCATAGATAGCTTGTTAGTTCAAAAACACCACGAATCTACATAACTTGATATTTCATTTGAAAAAATATCTACATTGTGAATGAAACTTTCAACTAGGTACTGTACTTTTTGTTTACGACTTTATTTTAGCATATTTTGTATTATCCCTGTTATAAATGTTGTTGAATTAACGTTAGAAATAGTATTTCTACTGTGAAAATTTTTCATTTCAAATAATGGTGGACGATCGGGTTTGATGTCGTCGAGTAAAACTGCATTTTTATTAAGAATCGTTGCTCCGATCGACTTTCCACACAAGTACTTTTATTCAGAAAATTGTCTACTTAACTTTATTTTGTTGATAACTATTGAAAAATTATCTGTCATTTCAAAGTTTTGGGGGTAGTCCTTTCCTGACTTTGTAGCAAAACAACTGATCAAAATTTAGATGATTTTGAATATTTACTTTGAAAGTTATCAAAGAAAAACATTTTTCATTTTGTAACTTTGAGGGCCCGTAACTTGGTAACGAAGGCTGTTAGGATCAAAAGTTATATGAAGAACGTGATATTTTGACCCCATCTATACATTCCCGAGAGGAAAAGATGAAGTCCCAGGACACCCTGTATATATATATATATATATATATATATATATATATATATATAGGGTATATACACATATATATATAAATTATATATATATATATATATATATATATATATATATATAAATATAAATGTGTAACGGGAAAATAATTATATATACAATTTGGCGGCCAGTTCATTGAGTAAAGCAGAGCATTTTACAGGAACAAAATACCATGTATTTTCCATTTTTCAGACTGAACAGTACATCACCAAACCATTTCTAGAGAAGCAGCTTCATTTCAATGGACGAGATCAATTAAAAGTAGCAAGTATTTTTACTGTTTTATTCAACAAACCGAATATGTCTATATAAAAAAATAAAAAGCATTTGTTTCGTGTTTATATTGGGTAATATATTGGGGCATGGTTAGAAAAAAAATTTGTATGCAAATATAACACCGGGGCAAATCATCAAGGTATATATTTGTATTAGATTTTAAAAAATGCCTTTTATTGATGTATTTGAATCTTGGAATACTGATCAGCGAGATGATTACATTGTTCAAGAAAATAGTAGAACTTGTTTATCCAGCCTGTCATGTCATTGAAATCCATAACAAAATGTTTAAATGAGTTTTCCAAACATATATTTTGAATGAAAACACAACTCATAGACGGGCAAATTGTAAAGCTCAAAGGAAGAATTATAAAGAGTGAAGCACCACCCTTCCCTGCTTTATACATCCTTATGCATATTATACTTCGAGCCACGTTCTCATAGACCAAAACGGTAGTCACGCATTCTCGTGCTAGCCACTACTTTCAACAACACAAAAAACAACACATCCTTATCTCTTACTCATTGTGCCCGGGACATGACATCATTACGTTTTTGAGTGCTTTAGCGACTACACGGTTTGTGAACAAAGTTAATTTGAATTTGTGCGAGAAAATGCCAACGGGGAAGAAAACTTATGTTTGACAGTATCAAAAGAAACTGAAGAAATTGGAAGGAATGATAGCTGAATCATCATCTTTAGAGTCTGACAGTAAGTTAGACTTCTCAAGAAATCTCAAGCATATTTTGTGATATGCAAACGAGATAAAAATTAGTGAGTCGAAAGGTGAGAACTGTTGTGCAGTTTTTCTAAAACCTATTACAAATGGAAGCGGTTTGTGTCGTTCTTTCCAATTCTCTGTGATGAATAGAAACATTGCTGTACAATGTTTTCGTACTTTATCGCCAGTTTTTGCTTCAAACCAATTATCTGCGATGACTAGAAACATTGCTGTGCAATGTTTTTGTACTTTATCGCAATTTTTTGCTAACGATAGACAAGATATATTCTTTTTTATTCATGGATATCAATGAAAAGTGGAATAATTGTCTATTAGGTAAATCGAGAGGATGGAATACGAAGTAACGGAAGAGAATCCGAAATCTATACATTTTTCCAGTAGCCATGCTGTTTTGATTTCCTGGAGAACGACTTTGAGTTAACTCTCTTTTCCTTCCCATATTCTACAATCTCCACTTTGAGAAAAAATGGACTTTTTTCGCCAAATCTATACGAAGTGTCTGAAAATAGGGGGGAGAGGCGAACGAACACCCTCAGGAGATACGGGCCAGCCAGCTGCTGCAGTAGAATTTTTCGTGTCTTTTAGCTACAGAAACCACAGATTAACACAGATTAGTTTCCCTGAGAAGTGTGCTAGTCTGAGAGGGCCAGCTCTAGACTGGGAGTTGGAGAATTTTCTACCTCCAATTGAGAGGAAAAAAGATAAAATAATTTATAATATCCAGTATAGGATGTAGGTACCTTTCTGTTCTGGAAGTCTCTGAACACCATATTCAATGTAGATATTTTTGATACCAGTAGTTGACGCGGGTAGGTTGTTTTGTGAGACCCATCACCTGTTATCAGTAGCAGGTGCTCCCTTTGTTGAACCAGGTTTCTCAGAGTGTAGCAGAAACAGACAATTCAAAAATGGGCACCTTTTTATTAGTCCAAATTTTTGGGAACGCTGCAAAACCACCCAGTCTGTTCAAAAATCATCCTATGAATAAAATATATATATATATATATATAAATATATATAGAAGAAATCATCCTCCACACGGCAATCCCAGGGAAGGGCTAATTATTCAAACTCTCAGCGCCCCCACCAAGATATAAGCTTAAAATCGGGTGTTTGCATTGAATAAAAAGGTACAACAAGAAATCATTGAACAGTGAAACGTTAACTTCCAGAGTATCGAAGGTAAACAAGAAATTTGCTGGTAAAATTTCCTTTTTTAAAGGGAAATGGTCACAACTAAGATCCGATCAATTCATTCTTCCGTGTGGAAGGATTATAAATACATTTTTTAATTACCTATACAAGTTCACCCTCCAACGCTGGTTGAGAGATCTGAAACTGAAATATGTAGGTTGCAGACTTGTATTGACAAATTACTGAATACACAAGAAAGCCGAATTTTTATCGTCATACTGGCTTGTTTCAAAGGCAAATGGGGATTTTAGATTGTTTTAAATTGCAAAATCATTAACAGATTCATCCATACTAAACACTTCAAATTAGAAAATTCAAACAGTAAAAAATATTATTCCAGAAGAATCTGTCATGTATAAAATTGATCCAAAGATGCATACTTTGTTCATACCATTTGCAAATATTATACGAAATATCTTGAATTCATTTTCAATGGAGAGGTCTAGAATTTACCTGTCTTTCTTTTGGGCTTGAGTACAGCTCCATATCTTTTTTGCAAAATTTGGAAACCGATTATCAATCATTGTGTTATTATCAATAAATTATTTGGACGATTTTGTAATGGAATACTCAGCTGATGAATGCTCTCGAAATACACTCGGAATTATTACAATCACTGGATTTTATAAGTCAATTTTGAAGAATCTGACTTGGAACCGGAACCGAAAAATATGTGTATATATTCAGAAAGAAGTGAAAATTTGAAAATTTTACGAATTTTTGGGATTCATTATTTTTATTTTCCCACCTTACAAGTATGGATGAGCTGATATTGAAATATTTGAAAAAATAGAATAAAAATAGAAATAGATTCTCAGCTAGAAATTATTTTAAGTATGATGCAAGCATGCAACTCCCTTTAAATGTTAAAGATGAGTTAGAATGGTGGTTTGAAAATAATCAGAATTTGTCGAATGCCATTCAAAGTGAATCTTTTGACCTAACATTTATACCGGTGGTTGGGGGACTTTCTTTGGGCCCTTTACGGCACAGGAAATTTGGAAGGACAATGAAAGGGAAACGCCAAAACGCGGTATTTTATGCACTTAGATGTTTTGTGGGAAATGCCAATATATTTTAAGAATTAACAATACAACGACAATTTAGAATATAAATGAAATAGGAGGAACCAAGTATTCCAACCTGAATCGGATTTCAAGAGAGATTTGGGAATGGTGCGAAATGAAAAATGTTTTTATTGTTGCATCAAATTAATAGATAACACTAGCACCGATAGAGAATCACATGTATGAAAATAAATACAGAATATTATTTGAATTATAACATTGGAAAAAAATCTCCTGGAGTTTAGACAGCCTGAGATGATCTCTTGACATCATATTTGAATGCAAAATGTACTTAATATGTTTCATGGAAACATGATCTACCATTTTTTCTCGTAGCCAGAGGTCTCAATAAGAATTATAGAAGATGAGGAAGATGGTATCGCTGTGGTTCCAGATTGGGCTACTCAACCGTGGTATCCTATATTTGGGAGTTGAGTGTATCAAAACCTATTTTTTTCAAACCCAGTGCTAAACTTTGCTCCTATAAGAGAGAGGTATCCAATTTGGGAGAAGATTACCCTGGTTGTATCCAGATTATCAGGAAAGCATACAAGAAGAAAAACTCACCAATAACATTTCTCCTTGTGTTTAAATCTTCTTCAAGTCAGAATACACAAGCTCTATATATTTCATAGAAAAAATAGTGTCTGTTTTGTGAACCAAACAAAGTTCAAGTTCTTAACTCATCAATTACTGACATCCTCAACTTTTTAGACCACGAATTTGATAACGTCTTAATTCAATTGGCTTCCTTAAAGTTTATTTTTTCAATTAACAATATTTGTTGAAAAAAAATATGAGGGGTTACGTTCAGGTTAAAACCAACTTTTTCCAAATACAGTCTGACAAGGGTCCCTCATTATGTAATTAAATATTTATCTAGACTATATCCATAGAATTCTGTATCATTTGAACAACTTACTTTTAACATTAGTTGCCTCAATTTCATCTCATATAGTGCAGACCTTATCTAAAATTAAACTCCAGATTATAAGGTTATTGGAGATTCATATACATTTTGTATTACTGATATTATAAAAACTTCAAATCCAATACACCCCGGCCAGTTTTGGATTTTTCGGGAGAGCCCTGAAGTATGCGACGCTCTAACGCTCTAACAGTGTTATACTTCGAGCCACGTTCTCATAGACCAAAATGGTAGTCACGCATTCTCGTGCTACTAGCCACTACTTTCAACAAACAAAAACAACACAACCTTATCTCTTACTCATTCTGCCCAGGACATGACAACATTACGTTTTTGAGTGCTCTAGCGACTACACGATTTGTGAACAAAGTGAATTTGAATTTGTGCGTGATAATGCCAAACGGGAAAGAAAACTTATTTTTGACACTATCAAAAGAAACTGAAAAGATTGGAAGGAATGATAGCTGAATCATCGTCTTTAGAGTCTGACAGTAAGTTAGACTTCCAAAGAAATCTCAAGAATATTTTGTGATATGCAAAGGAGATAAAAACTACTGAATTCGAAAGATGAGAACTGTTGTGCAGTTTTTCTAAAACCTATTACAAAATGGAAGCGGTTTGTGCCGTTATATCCAATTCTCTGCGATGAATAGAAACATTGCTGTACAATGTTTTCGTACTTTATCGATTTTGGAGATAACAATTACTAAATTCGGAAGTTGAGAACTGCTGTGCAGTTTTTCAAAAACCTATTACAAAATGGAAGCGGTTTGTGCCGTTATTTCCAATTCTCTGCGATGAATAGAAACATTGCTGTACACTGTTTTCGTACTTTATCGCCATTTTTTGCTTCAGACCTAATATAAAAGGAAAACTGTTTGTGCAGTTTTTTCCAATTCTCTGCAATGACTAGGAACATTGCTGTACAATGTTTTCGTACTTTATCGCAATTTTTTGCTAACTATAAACAAGATATATCCTTTTTTATTCATGGATATCAATGAAAAGTGGAATAAGTGTCTATTAGGTAAATCGAGAGGATGGAATACGAGGTAACGGAAGAGAGTCCGACTTCTATACAAAGTGTCTGAAAATAGGGGGGAGAGGCGAACGATCACCCTCAGGAGATACGGGGCAGCCAACCAGCTGCTGCAGTAAAATTTTTCGTGTCTTTTAGTTACAGAAACGACAGATTATCACAAATTAATTTCCCTGAAAAATGTGCTATTCTGAGAGGGCCAGCTCTAGACTAGGAGTTGGAAAATTTTCAACTCCAATTGAGAGAAAAAAAATATATATAAAATAATATCCAGTATAGGATGTGCCTTTCTGTTCTGGAAGTCTCTGAACAGCATATTCAATGTAGAGATTTTTTATACCAGTAGTAGACGCGGGTGGGTTGTTTTGTGAGACCCATCACCTGTTATCAGTATATAGACGCCATCAGGTTCTCCCTTTGTTGAACCAGAGGTTTCTCAGAGAGTAGCAGAAACAGACAAATAAAAAATTGGTACCCTTTTATTGGTCAAAATTTTGGGAAATTCTGCAAAACCACTAAGTCTGTTCAAAAATCATCCTATGATGTAAATATATATATATATATATATAATAAAAGAAATCATCCTCCACACGGCAATCCCAGGGAAGGGCTAATTATTTAAACTCTCAGCGCCCCGTCAAGATATAAGTTTACAATCGGGTGTTTGCATTGAATAAAAAGGTAAATAAGAAATTTGCTGGTTAAATTTCCTTTTTTTAAGGGAAAATGGTCACAACTAACATACGATCAATTCATTCTTCTGTGTGGAAGGATTATAAATAATTTTTTGAATTACCTATACAAGTTCACCCTCCAACGCTGGTTGAGAGCTCTAGAACTGAAATATGTAGGTTGCAGACTTGTATTGACAGATTATTGAATATGGGTCAATTATTAGATATGAACACAAGAAAGGCGAATTTTTATCGTCGTACTGGCTTGTTCCAGAAGCAAATGGGGATTTCAGATTTGTTTCAAAATTGCAAAATCATTAACAGATTCATCCACACTAAACACATCAAATTAGAAAATTCAGACAGTAAAATATATTATTCCTGGAGAATATGTCATGTATAAAATTGATCCAAACATGCATACTATGTTGATACCATTTGCAAATATTATAGGAAATATCTTGAATTCATTTTCAATGGAGAAGTTCTAGAATTTACCGATTTTGAAGAATCTGACTTGGAACCGAAAAATATGTGTAGGTATATATTCAGAAAGAAGTGGAAATTCGAAAATTTTACGAATTTTTGGGATTCATTATTTTTATTTGCCCACCTTACAAGTATGGATGAGATAATATTGAAATATTTGAAATAGATTCTCAGCTAGAAATTATTATAACTATGATGCAAGCATGCAACTCCATTTAAATGTTAAAGGAGTTAGAATGGTGGTTTGGAAATAATCAGAAATTGTCGAATGTCATTCGAAGTTAATCTTTTGACTTAACTATTTATACCGGTGGTTGGAGCACTTTCTTTGGCACAGGAAATTTGGAAGGACACGGCACAGGAAATTTGGAAGGACAATGAAAGGGAAATGTAAATAAAATCACTAGAACTTTTGGCGGTATGTTATGCACTTAGATGTTTTGTGCCGATGCCGATATATTTTAAGAATTAACAATACAACGGCAATTTAGTATATAAATGAGATAGGAGGGACCAAGTATTCCAACCTGAATCGGATTTGAAGAGACATTTGGGAATGGTGCGAAATGAAAAATGTTTTTATTGTTGCATCCTACATCAAATTGAAAGATAACACTAGCACCGATAGAGAATCACGGTGTATGAAAATAAATACAGAATATTCTTTGAATTATAATAACATTGAAAAAAAAACTCCTGGAGTTTAGACTGCCTGAGATGATCTCTTGACATCATATTTGAATGCAGAATGTAATAAATATGTTTCATGGAAACATGATCTACCATTTTTTCTCATATCAATTACAGAAGATGAGGGATGTGGTATCGTTGTGGTTCTAGATTGGGCTACTCAACCGTGGTATCCCATATTTGGGAGTTGAGTGTATCAAAACCTATTTTCTTCAAATTCAGTGCTAAACTGTTTATTGCTTCTTTAAGAGAGAGCCATCCAAGTTGGGAGAAGATTACCCTGGTTGTATCCAGATTATCAGGGAAGCATACGAGGAGATAAACTCACCAATAACATTCTCCTTGACTTTAAATCTTCTTTAAGTCAGAATATACAAGCTCTATACAGGGTGTTTCCTAACTACGGTACGAAACTCCGGGGAGTGTTTCGTTAGGTCATTTGACAAAAAAAAGTTTCTATGAACATATGTCCGGAGTTGCTTCGTTTCTGAGATACAGGGCGTTGAAGTATAAAAAAAGGTATTTATAAAATATTCTGAATATCCTGAAACCGATGTGGTTGAAATGTGGTACAGCTATTTGAAGTAATAAGGCAATCATTTGGCCCTAAGTAGGTCCAGTGGCGTCTCAGTGGGTACTACAGCCAACAATACTGAGAAAAAAATTATTTTCTCCTTTTCAGTGCATTTGAATATAAGCGTGGGTTCTAAAAAGTTTTTTATAAGCGTGGTAAAAATACAACTTTTTGGCCTCCTGTGTTTTTTTTTTCATATTTAGCTTAGTTTTCGAGAACAAAAAAAGGCACTCTACAATAATGATTACCTGCTATGGAGACCAGCTGACAGTGACAGTCATATCAGTAAAAGTCAGAGTTGTCAATTAGCAGTGATTCCATCATGAATACTTTTACTTTTGCTGAAATGGCTGACATGCACTTTATTTATGGATTAGCAAATGGAAATGCGGAAGAAGCACGGAGAATCTACCAGGATAGATATCTTAACAGAGTAATTCCATGTGCTAAAACATTTAGAACGCTACATGCACGATTATGTGAAACTGGAAGTTTTAATAAAAATGTAAGTGGTGGAAGACCAGAAACTGTAACAACGACTGAACTAGAAGAAGCTATACTTGATGCGATAGAAGAAGATCCTTCAAATAGTACCAGGAAGATTGCACTGCAGCTTGAAGTAAGCCCAAAAACCGTTTGGAAAGTTCTAAAAAGAAACCTCCTATACCCATATCACATACAGCGGGTCCAAGCTCTACTGCCTAGGGATTTTCACCCAAGATTAATGTTTTGCAGGTGGTTGATTCATACGATGGCACACAATAATAATTTTTTACCAAATATTTTATTTACGGACGAGGCAAATTTTTCACAAGATTCTATTATGAACTTTCACAATAACCATTTCTGGGCCGATGAAAATCCCCACATTATTAGAGAAAGTCATTTTCAGCAACGATTTTCGCTGAACGTTTGGGTAGGAATTATTGGTGACTACCTAATTGTACCCTTTTTTTACCATCAAGATTATCAGGTCCATCCTACACGGCTTTTTTGCGAAATAATTTACCCATTTTGTTGGAAGAAGTACCCGTACTTGTTTATAAAACCCCTATACTAGATGTGAATGACTTGAGGAATCGAATAAGTGACAATTGCAATGTCATAAGGAATACTCCAGGTATTTTTGAACGTGTCAGACAATCAATGACACATCGATTGCAGTCGTGTATTTCATCAGACGGTGGACATTTTGCTCATTTACTTTAAGGTCGAAATTCTTTATTTTTTACTTTAGATTTGTATTTTATGTTGTCCATGGATAATTTGTAGAATAAGTTGAAGTATTTTTTTCTCGAAAACGAAGCTTGATATGAATAAAACACAAGGGACCAAAGAGTTGTATTTTCAGTTGTTTAATCTGAAAAAATAAAATACTACAAAAAAAAGGAAATTTTTTTTCTCAGTATTGTTGGCTGTGGTGCCCACTGAGGCCCCTGGACCTACTTAGGGCCAAATAATTGCCTTATTACTTCAAATAGCTGTACCACATTTCAACCACATCGGTTTAAGGATATTTTATAAATACCTTTTTTTTTAATACTTCAACGCCCTGTATCTCAGAAACGAAGCAACTCCGGACATATGTTCATAGAAACTTTTTTTTGTCAAATGACCTAACAAATCACCCCCTGAAGTTTCGTACCGTAGTTAGGAAACACCCTGTATAATATTTCATAGAAAAAATGGTGGCTGTTTTGTGAATCAAACAGAGTTCAAGTTCTTAATTCATCAATTACTGACATCCTCAACTTTTTTAACCACGAATTTGAGAACGGCACACTTAATTGCCAATTGGCTTCATTGGAGTTTATTTTTTCAATTGCCAATAAACTATATTTGTTAAAAAAAAAAAATGAGGAGTACGTTCAGGTAAAAACCAACTTTTTTCAAACAGTCTAACATGGGTCTCTCATAATGTAATTCAATATTTATCTAGACTATATCCATAGAATTCTGTATCATTTGAACAACTGCTTTTTACTTTAGTTGCCTCAATTTCATCTCATATAGTGCAGACCTTATCTAAAATCAAACTCCAGATTATAAGGTTAATGGAGATTCATATAAATTTTTTATTACTGATATTATAAAAACTTCAATCCAATACACCCCGGCCAGTTTTGGATTTTTCGGGAGAGGCCTGAAGTATGCGACGCGCTAACGCTACAGTGTATTATATAGAGATCACTCAGACATTAAGAAACACGGCGGGAGAATTATTTATAATGATTAAAATCCTCATAGGAGACCATCAACATTTTCAAGATGGATTGAAACTCTATTATCATGTTCAGACACATCTCTATTCTCAAGTTATATAATGCTCGGCATGCATCTACTTCAGCAGCTTAGCATGCTGGTATAAGTTTAATGGCAGAAGGGTCTGCGAAATCCAGTGCTTTTGTCAGATTTCAGATAACAGACCTCTGGTAGACGAAACAGCCTATGAGCCTATGTAAGATTTCTGAAAAAGAAAAAAAAAAGATCTAAAAGAAATGAAAATTGTAAATTCAATTATGATTTGTTTGAAAATATTAACAGGCGATGTTCATAAAATCAGAGGTGGAATCATCTGCGACTAAAAGGTACACTTTAGTCACTATCTTCCATCGTTCAAGATAACCTCTTGTGGGATATTCATGTTGAAAAAGGAAACATTCTCAATTAAATATTGAATAGAAACATTTTCATGTTAATTCAAAAATCCACGATACAATTGATTTTTTATTGAATACATTTTTGATGTATTAAGATAGAATTTCTAGTTGTAAATAAACAGTTATTCTGGTTATATATGTGTTCATATGTATTGGTCTGTGTATGTATATATTAAAAGATAAATGTATTTAAAAAAAAAAGATAAATATGTATATATATGTATGTATATATACTTATTGATACGTATCTATCTGCCGAGTTGATTAAGAAGGAATAATTTCCTTACAAAACAGTGGAATTTGTTTGGAAATTTGTTCAGTTAATCTCTAAATATCTACCATTTTGGTCTATGAGAACGTGGCTCGAAGTATAATATAAGATTAAATGACTTACCTGTAAGGAAATTCAATCTTTATTATACGAGAAGCCACGTTCGATTAGACCAACCCTCCTCTTTCTTTTGGGAAAATAATTTTATAGAGAAACCCACCCCAAATAAGCTGAACAAATTTCGGTGGCTATACCACAAAAACGTAATGATGTCATGTCCTGGGCAGAATGAGTAAGAGATAAGGTTGTGTTGTTTTTGTTTGTTGGAAGTAGTGGCTAGTAGCACGAGAATGCGTGACTACCATTTCGGTCTAATCGAACGTTGCTTCTCGTATAATAAAGATTGAATTTCCTTACAGATAAGTCATTTAATCTTATATATTATAGAGATCACTCAAACATTAAGAAACACGACGGGAGAATTATTTATAAATCATAGGAAACCATCAACATTTTCAAGATGGATTAAATCTCTATTATCATGTTCAGATATAGACACATCTCTATTCTCAAGTTATATAGTGCTCGGCACGCATCTACTTCAGCAGCTTAGCGTGCTGGTATAAGTTTAATGGCAGAAGGGTCTGCGAAATCCCGTACTTTTGTCAGATCAGGCCTCTGGTTGACGAAACAGCCTTTGTGCATATGTAAGATTTCCGAAAAAGAGAAGAATAAAACAAAAATCAAGAAGAAATGAAAATTGTAAATGATTTATTTGAAAATATGGACAGGATGTTCATAAAATCAGATGAGGAATCATCTTCGACTGAAAGATAAACTTTAGTCACTATATTCCATTGTTCAAGATAACCTTTGTGGGATATTCATTAAAATTTTTTTTATAATACATTTTCGATGTATTAAGATAGGATTTCTAGTTATAAATAGACAGTAATTCTGGTTATATATGTGTATATATGCATTGGTCTGTATATATTAAAAGAAAGATAAATGTATATTAGGAAAAAAAAGATAAATGCGTATATATGTTTGTATATATACTTATTGATACGTATCTTTTTGCAGAGTTAATTAAAAATGGAATAATTTCTTTACAAAATAGTGGAATTTGTTTGGAAATTTGTTCAGTTGAGCTCTAAATATCTACCATTTTGGTCTATGAGAACGTGGCTCGAAGTATAATATAAGATTAAATGACTTACCTGTAAGGAAATTCAATCTTTATGTTACGAGAAGCCACGTTCGATTAGACCAACCCTCCTCTTTCTTTTGGAAGAATAATTATAGAGAAACCCACCCCAAATAAGCTGAACAAATTTCAGTGGCTATACCACAAAAACGTAATGATGTCATGTCCCGGGCACAATGAGTAAGAGATAAGGATGTGTTGTTTTTTGTGTTGTTGAAAGTAGTGGCTAGTAGCACGAGAATGCGTGACTACCATTTTGGTCTAATCGAACGTGGCTTCTCGTATAATAAAGATTGAATCTTATATTATTGATTTCTTACCGATGAAAAAACAAATTTGTGGGTTTTTCACAGACATCATTGAAAAAGTCTATAAACGGGACAAACGCCTAAAAACTACGAACACTACTAACTGGAACCAACTACAAACTAATAAAAATGGAACACAACAAAAATTATAACGATAGTATGAAATCGATAATAAAATAGAAACAACGATTCAAATAAGAAACTTCACATATCTAAACACAATACACAATAAATATCCACAATGGATATTTCTATTCAAAAAAATGTGACGATAAAGTAATACTACACCTACACTTTCAGTTCAATCATGATGAAACAAGAGATGTGAGAAAGGAACAACACTCTAAACTTCCACGTTACGCCTCCATTTTCGCGGATGCGTATCAATTCAACGTTGCCGATTAAAGAGAGTCCGAGCGATTGTCATGCTGCATTTGTTTTGGCTTCACATTTGTTGTATTTATTATCAATATTGCTACTTAATACATATATGGATTTGACATGTGACATCCACAGACCACAGTCTCTGTGGTGACATCACATCACACATTACCTTGGCACAGTTTATAGCTAAATAGCTAAAGAAGCAGTTAGCTCACTTGGCCCAATTGCATGTTCCAAGGTAACATCCACTCCAGGGAAAGAATTCAGGATGCACAGAAGACTGTACGCGATTATCGCTCTTCGAAGTATACGAAAAATGACAGTATTAGTAACACAGTAACAGGCGGTATGCGCGAGGGATAAAAATCAGAGTTGCGCAGTGTACAAACGAGAACATAAAGATCAAAGTGCCGACGCCAAGTGAGCGAACTGTTTCTTTAGATAAACTGTGACCTTGGTCTGTGTTTGACATGCCCGGCGTCCGGCGTAAGTTTTATATTTATAAAGTAAATTAAAATTGTGGCATTGCAGACAAATTTTTTAAATTAAAGAAAAAATGCCATGCCACAATTTTCATTTACTTTATATATTCACAGACGCTATATTTCTCCTTTGTATTTATATCTAATATTGCCAAGAGCAAGACCCGTTTCACCCCCCTGATGTTAGCAAATGGTTGAATACGCCTGTTTAGGAAGTAAAATCCATTAATATATTGAGAGACATACAACATTATTATTGAATGGAATTATAGATAAAATTAGGAGCCAACCGTGGAAATCATGTGTAATCAAGTATTATAATATATTATTTCTATAGTCCCAACCATCTGTAGAAAGCAAATAATTTTCTACTTCCGACATTGCTAAAAAATATACCATATCCTATGTCGCCCAATATTCTCAAGCAGATGTCTATTATAGGGAACTTTATGCTTAAAAATCATTTTGGGGAGAAAGTGATATTTTCCAAAAAGCAATTCCCTCAGCATACCTTTTTCCACACAACTACTTGAATGAAAGTTATTCTTGCTTATCTCAAACTTCTAATATATTCTAGTTATATCAGTTACTTTGAGAGTATGACTACTGAAAGTGATATTTGGATGTTGCTTTATATTTCAGCATCTACAAGAATGGAAGAAGAAAAAAAACTGCCTGATCTGGAAGCATTCTCATCTGGTCAAGTAATTCCATATACCATTGATATATTGCGTAAAAATAAATTTTATGAGGTAAAGATTGAAAACGTCTATGATCCTTCGAAATTTTGGATTGTGATTAAGTTCAATGAATTGAAACTGTTCACAAAATATTTAACAACTCATTATATTGAAAAAAAATTAGTCATACCTAGAAAGAGATTGAAACACGGGCTAATCTGCATTGTGTTAAGAAATTCAGCATTTTATCGGGCTACCTTGTTGCCAGCTCTTTTACCTGAGAAAGATAAGTTGAGAGTTTTCTTGGTAGATTATGGAATTACTGTCAATGTTGGAATGGATAATGTATTCTATATTGCAAAAAAACACACTCATGTTCCCAGGTTCTCCGTTAGAGCAACTTTGGCTTATATTTCACCTGCAAGTAATACTTCATTTCCCTATTATGTAATATACTACCTTCAATTATTTTATTTCAGATCAACTAGATCCTTGGTGTTCTTCTGATCTTCATCATTTCATTGAACTTTTATCAGAAAAGAAACTTACAGTGAAAGTACTAGAAATTGACCCAAACCTGAAAATTTTACATATAGATATCTTTCGTAAGATGAACGGAGTTGACGAATCTATCAGCAGTCTCTTGGTGGAATCTGGAATTGGCAGTTACAGTAAATATATTGAAGAAATTAAAGAACAGTCCAAGTACAAAAGGAAAGTCAAATATATGCACTTGGTTCCTACCTTCAATGCCTTGGAAAAAGGTGTTGTTCCTTGCTCCCTATGGGAGGCAAATTTATTGAAATGTGTGCCAACAGATCTGCTGTATAAAGATTATTATCAGTATCAGTATGATGAATGTTAAAGGATTATTTCAAACAAGGTTCCAAATATGGGACCAAAATGTGTAATACCTATTTTATGATTTCCTGTAATTTTTTACAGTTAGACAACTAGCTGAGGCAATGAATAATTTATATAATGCCATATGTATGCAAAATGTGCCACTCTGATTATTCTCAGTAAGGTTAATTTATATGTCATTAGTATCAAGTGTTTAGTATAATTTTAGCCCATGTTTTGAAAGTAATGTTTCTTCAATTTATACAGCTCAAGTCTTACTCCTAAAAAAATTAGGAAACTGCCAAGTGTTGAATACACATGTAACAAATTCTCCACACAGTCTCTTCTATCCTTATTTATTGGATTCTTTTTCTCCTGTTAATTATTGAAGTAACTTCATCCATATTTGATAAAAACAAACAACCCTTGTCAATATTATATGAATCAGCATTATTGACACCATTTTAATCCTGAACATGAAACAAAGATCCAACTTCGTTTTGGGAATAAAATTGATACAAAGACCTTCTAAAATGAATATTATAATGCATATTGAATTTTTGCACAGCAGCTCATTTCCAATGATTCTATAAGTGCATTTAATAGATCATGTTTGATTCGAATTATTTATTTCTAGGGTTACGTTAATTAGGGCACATTAAAGTTTCACCTAACAAATGATTTTATATGTATGTTTTTAATGTTTTTATGTATTGCTAATATATTGTAGTCCTTCATTCTGCTGTACATTGTATACCTAATATAACAGAAGACAGCCTTGATTTAACGCTGGTGATAATACTTTGCTTTGATGTGTATTGCTAGATAATTATAAATAGGTTATATATTATTTATAAGTAGCCATGATCCATGAATTGCCTTTTGCTTTTTTACTAAGTATTAATAAATAAGTCAGAGATTTTTTGAGAATTCTGAATTGAAGAACATGCCTCATCAAAGCAAATCACAAAAGGTAATATAGAAATGATAATTATTGATATTGATTGATAATTATTAATTAAGACTAAAAAGACTGACATTATTTTTTAAGAAAAATATGTTGAAATATTTGTAATACTATTCCGGAATATTTTTGTATAATTTCTAGTTTAGTCAAATACAAAGTATCAATTTTTTTGTACTTATTCATAAGCTGTTATTTTCGACAATCCATTATTTTATTGCCCAATGCCTTTAAAATTCATGTTTACTAGAATTATTGATGGTTTATGATATACTAATAATGGATTCACTCCATTAGTATATAGTGCACCTTTCAATCCTGAGGGTGAAAGGCACTTTAGTCCTGAATCCAAATTTAAAATAATGAAAATAATAATTAAATAAATTAAATCACTAAATTTAAAAACTATTTAATAATTTTTCCGCATTGCATCATGCAAAGATCGACAATGTGCCTAGATTTATTAAGAATTAATGCGTTTATTAAATAGGAAATCCTAATATACATACATACTGACTATAAATAAAGTATACTATCACTAAAAACAAAAAAATACTTTAAAAACATAGCTTCAAATAGTAATGATAATAAAGGGTAATAACTTATTGCTTTCAACATACACAGCCATTTTAATACTTCTTTAATGCCTGGTAAGGTGTTAAGTCGGTGGAATTTGGTTGCGTTATTTGTGTTTTTACCTATATGATCAAAGATCAAATTAAATGTTCAAATTGTGCACCATTTGCTATCTGACAGTAGCCAAGACGAAGAAGAACACAATGTGTTAAAGTGGCCGGATGTATCTCACAAGTGATAAATGTATCCTCAGGTGTAGCACAGGGGTCACATTCTGGACCAATGCTCTTCAACTTATTCATCAATGATATATCATCTCTCTCATTCTGTAATTCTCAAGTACGACAAATTGAAAGAGTCCAAGAAAAATTCTTGAGATGTCGTGCGTATAAATTGGGACTAACTACAGAGGAATATGCTGAGCTTGAAATGCTGAACATCCAATCACTTTCTCAGAGAAGATGTGTCACGGACATAGTATTCCTACATAAATTGATCTCAGGTAACATCAACTGCTCTAAATTACCTGAGACTATTGCACTGAAAATCCCAGCTTATATTAATATTCACTGTTTCACCCCATACAACCAACCCAACTATGCCTACCACTCCCCTCTCAATAGAATCAAAATATCTTTCAACAGGTATTCTGATAGCCTTGATTTATTCTGTATGAATGTATGTAATATTAGAAAGGTCTTGAAAGATGTTGGTGCTTAAGAATCTGTTTTAATGTGTTTTGTTATTTCGAAACTAATGTTATTCAATTTTAGTGTATATGTATTAGTAGTAGTAAACTAGGTTAATCTTAATTTTTTCTCATTTAATGTATTCTATTTATTGTAAATTGGGTTATCCCGTGAAATAAATGAATAAATAAAAAAAATAGACATTACATGTAGTAATTTTCAGTTAATCAGGTAAGTTCTATTGAGACTCATCACCAACTGCCGAAACTGTAAAAGGATTAAGTTTTAAGGTACGCTAATCTTAATTGTATCTTATTTAATGTATTCTATTTATTGTAAATTGGGTTATCCCGTGAAATAAATAAAAAAAATAGACATTACATGTAGTAATTTTCAGTTAATCAGGTAAGTTATATCGAGACTCATCACCAACTGCCGAAACTGAAAAAGACTTAAGTTTTTAGGTACTCTGTTAATAAGCGTCTGAATTTCTTCATGTTGTCGATGTTTTTAATAGCATTCAGAAGAGATTTGTATGCTTTAATGGCTATAAAGTGCTTCTCAAAAGTCCCCTCCCCCCCCTCTTATTTTTGGAACGATTATACAGCTTTGCCGATGATAGTACCCTCCATACCGCTTTCTCTTCCAGGGCCCCTATATCAGCCCGTGAAACCAGAAATGAACGAGGAAGAAATGTTAACAATGTAAATATGGACTTAGCAACAATTCTCGAATGGGGATCCAATAACTTGGTAGAATTCAATGCAAACAAAACACAAGCATGTCTTTTCTCTAGAAAAGCCGATCTCACTGTGCCTAACATAACTTTGTCAGGAGTAACCATACCACTGAAGTCATCCATATCGATGCTTGGTATTACTATCAGCAATAACCTTTCCTGGGAAAATCACGTGAGGTCCATTGCCAAAAGTGCATCCCAAAAACTTGGTTTTTTGTTTCGTGCCAAGAGCTATTTCACCTCCAGTCAGCTGCTTATGATCTATAAGGCACAGATCCGACCTGTCCTGGAATACTGTTCCCATATTTGGAGTGCGGCACCTAAACATATCCTGAAGCTATTGGATTCTGTCCAAAAAAGGGCAATTCGTCTCGTCGGTGATGCCTCGCTTACAAACTCGCTCACTTGTCTGGAACACCGTAGAAAAGTTGGCGATTTGTCTCTATTTTATAGATATTTTCATGGGCGATGCTCTTCTGAAATATCAACAATCGTTCCTCCTTTGGCAGTCTCTTCGAGATTAACCCGTCAAGTTCAGTCTTCACACCCCTTCGTGGTCACTTTGGAGACCTGCAGAACATCACTTTCCAAAGACTCATTCATCCAACGAACTGCGAGGCTTTGGAACTCATTGCCTAGGGAGGTGTTCCCCGAGGCATACAACCTCCAGAAATTTAAGAAGAACACCAACTCCTACCTTCTTTCCCTTGGTTCCCACGATGTTCTCTGAACATTACAGGATATCCCTTTTCGTGGGAACCAGAACATATAAAAAAAAAAAAAAAACAAGTGAAATTTGGAAACTGAATATTAAAGGTTGTAAACTTCCCTACTAGTGATGATAGATGACGAAATCGTCAAAGATGACGTCACAAGGCCATTGTGACCAATAATTTTAAATAAACCCTACGGCAAGCGACACCTCTTTTAAAAGGTATCGAAAAAACCTATTCAATGATACTAATTTTGTTTGTGTTTATGGCAGTTTTAATGGCTCATTAGTAAACATTAAAATTTAAATTCCATTCAGTATGATATTCATTACAGATTTAAGAATCAGTATCTACTTAAAAAAATTGCTCGAAGTGACCTCCATTTACTTCCTGACAGAGAAATATCCTATTTTTAAACTCTTTTCGTACTTTTGCAAATGTGTCTGCGGAAACAGCCTCGCATTCTGCAACAATACGTTGTTTTAAAACGTCAATATTGTCAGGTTCAGTGGCGTAAACCTTCGATTTAAGGTACCCCCACAGAAAAAAATCCAAAGGTGTGAGGTCCGTTGATTGAGCTGGCCGTTCCGTTGAACCTCGTCGTACAATCCATCTACCACGATACTCATCCAAATACCGTCTTACTGCACTGTAATAGTGTGGAGGAGCACCATCCTGTTGGAATGTTATTTCCAAATTGCCGAATTCATCTGGATTATCTTCCAAAATTTCAAGGATTAACGGTTCTATTGCGTTTTGCAACAGCTCCAGATAAACCTCACCAGTTAAATAAGTATTTAAAAAAAGAGGCCCAACGATGTGATTGCTCAGGATACCTGCCCAAACATTCACCTTCTGGGGAAATTGGGTATGTGTTTCACGAAACAGGTGAGGATTTGCGTCACTCCAATACCTCACATTCTGTGTATTTCCATTTAGATAGAAAGTACTTTCGTCACTAAAACAAATTGTTTTGACATAGTCTGGCTGTTGGTTAATTTTAGTTTCCATATTTTCACAAAATTCTAGTCTTCGGTCTGGGTCGTCGTCTGAGAGTTGAACCATTTTTAATTTGTATGGATGAAATTTTTTTTTCAACACCCTGTGTACTGTACTTCGACTGACTTCACAGGTAGATGCAACGTGAGTTGTTGAAGAAATAGGATTAACTATTACTTCTGCCAATATATCAATTTTTTTCTCATCAGAAATTTGTGGTCTTGCCAGATTGTTTCACATCATTAATACTACCCGTTGTTTCAAACTTACGAAGAAGCTCCCTTAAATAAGTCCTCGAAACGGGGCGATCGGGAAACCTCTCATTAAAAATGCGTTCTGCTGCATGAATATTTTGTCCAGTTTCACCAAGAATTAGGATCGCTGCTACTTTATCACCTAAAGCACGTACCATTTCGCTTCTTGAAGCACTTAAACGTTCGGCTCACAACAGTTTAACAAATCATTAAAATGTACAAAAATATCAAAAGTACCAAAAGCTGCTGAAACAGTTAAACGTTCGATCAACAATACACAAATTATTAAATGTACAAAAACTTGGGACAATTACAAAAACTTCGAATTAGGGAGACTAACAAAAACGTCAGCTTATTTAACTATCCAGAGGCGGAGCTTGAATTTGGAATTTTAGTATTAACTGATTTAATTCATCGAAGCTTTGCGTTTTTTTAAAGCGAGTTGCCAAAACTGCCATAAACACAAACAAAATTAGTATCATTGAATAGGTTTTTTCGATACATTTTAAAAGAGGTGTCGCTTGCAATAGGGTTCCATTTAAAATTATTGGTCACAATGGCCTTGTGACGTCATCTTTGACGATTTCGTCATCTATCATCACTAGTAGGGAAGTTTACAACCTTTAATATTCAGTTTCCAAATTTCACTTGTTTATGTATAATCGTTCCAAAAATAAGAGGGGGGAGCGGACTTTTGAGAAGCACTGTAGTGTGGCCCTTTTTCAAAAAATGATGTATTGTGTTTTGGTATGCTCAGTTCATTTCTGCTTGTGGTGAGTAAAGATCACAATTTCTTGTAAAAATTGTATAGTGTTTCTTTGCAAAAGTTACCAATTGTAAAATGTATCTAATATTACAAAGTGTGGTCTGCATAATGATCCATAGGGTAATTTTCGTATAGAGCGAATTATGTTCTTTTGAGTTGTAAATATTTTGTTTGAAACAGTGGATGATCCCCAGAAAATGATACCATATTGTATGACAGATTGGACATAAACATAGTAGTATACCTTCAGGCTATTTAGTGAAGCTTGGTCCCGTATTGCCCTTATCACTCCGGCTAGCAAAGTCTAGAGTTCAGTCTATTCACATGGGAGTCCCATCTCATATGGCTGTTTACTGTGACACCTAGGAATTTGATTTATGGAATAGATATGTTGTTTAATTTAACAAAATAGATTCTTGTCCTTTTTGAGAGACTCCAAAGGATATGATCCCTGTTTTGTCTGTGTTGAGTTTAAGTTCGTTGTCGGCACACCATTTGACCATTTCTTCTGCTATCCCAGTTAGACCCTCAGCAAGTGCTCCTGAGTCAGACCCAGAAATTATTACAGAAGTATCATCTCCAAATTGATAGACTAGTCCTGGACTGAGTGACTGTGGAAGGTCATTGACATATAATAGAAAAAGAATTGGTCCTAAGATGGACCCTTGTGGGACCCCTTGAGTCATAGGATTTCTATCAGACTGAACTGATATAGTATTTTGTGAGATATCTACGATTTGGTATCTTCCAGACAGATATGATTAAATAAGATCATGTGCCTTTATCTGATTCCATACACTGCTAGTTTGTCTAATAATATAGTATGATTTTGAAAGATCAAAATACAGGCTCCCTACTCTTTTGTTTGCATCAATATTCTCCATGATTTCTGTTATTGCATTATGAATTGCAAGTTCAGTTGACTTTCCTTGCCTAAACACATATTGTTGGGGAGCAAGTATGTTATTTAGATTTATGAATGTGATTAGTCGCTTGTGAATTACTCTTTCAAAAACCTTCGAAGGTGAAGGCAAAATAGACACGGGCCTGTAGTTATTTAAATCTGTGTTCAAACCTTTTTTGTGGATCGGTATTACTCGTGCTATTTTCAACTCATCTGGAAAGATACCAGACACTCATTTATAACATCCACTAGAGGATCACAAATATATGCCGCCGCTTTTTTCTAGATGAAGGGGGGAATGAAATTGTAATATACTGATTACTCATTTATATTAGTAAAAGAATAGATTCAAAATGAATGTATATTTTCTGTGATTCTTGACAGTTACATGACATTGTATATCATCATCATAACAACATGCCTATTTTATCTCTTAACTAAAACTAACTAACTAGATGCATGAACAAAATATTAATAATAGGTGATACTATACTACATCTCCCTCCTAATGAGAGGAAAAAAAATCTAAATGCATGAAAAGAATATTAATGAGTGTACTATACATCTCCCTCCTAATGGGAATAAGAGGGAAAAAAATCAATCATAACTCCATCTATCAGGTGGTTTCACGTTCCTTTTAGGTCGACTTATAACTTCTTCACCCGAATTTTCAACAACTTGAGAATTATCTTCATCATCTGATAGAGTTACATTCCCTATATTACCCCTCTCATTATTTTCCAAAATGTGTGATTGAATTATATTAATTTTTTTTATTTGATTCAAATGTCTTTTCCATTCAATGTTCTGCAATTCCGGAATTACTACAATATAAATTGAATGACTAATTTTTTTAAGAATAACACCTTTAATCCAACAAACATTATTGATTTTTCGGTAATCCTTTACTGTAAGTTTCCCCTATTTCAAAATTTTCTGATCTTCTACCTCTATGATAAAACCTCTGTTTTCTTTGTTTTTTTCGTACATGACTTTCTATGTTATTATTTACTTCAACATTCTGACTCCCATCTGGAAATAATGCACTAAATCTCGTCCGCAAACTTCTTCCGAACATAACATTAGCTGGACTTGAATTCGTGGTACAGTGAGGTGTATTACGGTAATCAAAAAGAAAATAACTGAGTGCTTGATTTATAGTCAAACCTTTATTTATCCCTAACGCATTTTTCAATGCATTTTTAACCGTTTTCACTGAATTTTCGGCCGCTCCATTGGAAGAAGGATTATAGGGAGGTGAAGTAGTATGAATGATATTATTTCTCATCATAAACTCTTCAAACTCTTTCGAGCAAAAAGAAGTTCCATTATCGGTGACTATCTGCTTAGGCAACCCAAATCGTACTGAAACAACTCCTTAGAATTTCAATAGTCAAGTTAGAGCTTATTGATGTCATTGGGAAAACTTCTAACCATTTGGTATGAGCATCTAAAACAATTAGAAAATATCTTCCCAAAAATGGACCCATAAAGGCTAAGTGAAGTCTATACCAAGGTTCTTTCGGCCAAGGCCACGTATTGAGAACGGCTTTAGGTGGTGACAGTTTGTTTACCAGACAATTTTCACATGTTTTACAAAGATTCTCTATTTCTTTGTCTAAACCAGGCCACCAAAAATAAGATCTTGCCAAACTTTTCATTTTTACTACCCCCATGTGAGAAATATGTAAACTATGTAAAATATTATTTCTTAAAATTTCTGGTATAATGATTCTGTTATTCCATAATAAACAATCAGACTCTATACTGAGTTCATTTTTAATTCTTCGAAAATCTGAACCATATTCATCAGAATCATTGTCCCAACCTGATCTTATACAAAGAGAAATTTTCGATAGAAGCTTATCTTTTAAGGTAGCCTAGACAAAAAATCATCCTGATTGTTTTCAGATTTCACTACTTTAATATCATATTGATAATTTGACAATATAAGCGCCCATCTTCTCAATCTATTTGCAGAATATTGAGGAATATTTTTATTAGGATGCCAAATATATGATAAAGGTTTGTTGTCAATAACTAATATAAATTTCCGACCGAACAAATATGAATTGAATTTACACAAGCCAAATATTACTGCTAAACCTTCCTTTTCTATTTGACAATATTTCTCTTCCGCAATAGATAAAGTTCGCGAAGCATACGCAATCGGTTTCTCTGTACCATCAGGCATGATATGAGTTAACATAGCCCCCAAACAACAATAACTCGCATCTGTTGTTAAATGTAAAGGTAAATCTGGATTATAGTGTACAAGTAATTTTGTTGAACTCAACAATTCCTTAATTTTTTCGAATGAAATTTGACATTCCTTCGTCCATTCCCACTTGGAAGACTTTTTCAAAAGTTTGAATAATGGATTTGATATCCCCGAAAGATTGGGAATGAATTTTCCATAATAATTCACTAAACCCAAAAAAGATTTTAGAGAAGTCAAATCTGACGGTTCTGATGCATTTTTGATGGCCTCAACTTTCGAGTCTGATGTGTGGAGTCCGTCTTTGTCAATATCATACCCCAAATAAGTTATTTTATCTTTGAAAAATTGACATTTCTCTAAAGATAACCTGAGACACGCATCTTTTAAACGAGCCAACACTTCTTCTAATGTTTTGATGTGAGAAGTTCTATCTTTACCTGTTATGAGAATGTCGTCTAAAAAACAAACAACTCCATCTATACCTTGTAACAAAGATTCTATGATTTTTTGAAATTTCGAAGGAATGCTTGAAATACCAAACGGAGCTCGACTATATCTGAATAATCCTTTATGTGTGGATATAGTTATAATGTTTTTTGATTGATCATCTAAACATATTTGTTGGTAAGCATTTGACAAATCCAATTTTGTGAAATGAACACCACCCTGTAGTTTTACGAAAAGATCTTCAATTCTTGGTAAAGGAAATGGATCGATTTCAACAAAAGGATTCACTGTTACCTTAAAATCTCCACAAATTCTCACAGATCCATCTTTTTTTAATATTGGCACGATTGGAGTTCCCCATTCAGAATACTCCACCGGTTCAATAACTCCCAATGTCACTAAACGATTCAATTCCTTCTCAACTTTGTCTTTAATGGCAAAAGGTAACGGCCCTGCTCTGAAAAATTTAGGAACTATGTTTTCAGATTTCAGTTTGATAGACATAACGCCTCTGGTAAAAGTTCCCAGCCCTGAAGAAAAAATGTCTTTGTATTTATCCTTCAAATACATTAAATCTTTTGGAATATCCATGAAATTTAAGTTTGTTATTCTCAAATTGAATATCCGGTAAAAATCCCTACCTAATAATGGAGGTCCACCATTTTTTATGATAAAGATATTCAATTTTGAAACTTTACCTCCATATGCAACATCACATTCTATATATCCAATAGGATGAATTTTTCTACCATCATAAAGATTGAATACCTTATCAGTAATCATAATTTGTTTCGATCTCAAATAAGTATCATAAAAGGTTTTTGAAATGACACTGTAACTAGCCCCTGTGTCCAAATAGAAATTGAATGTGTCATTGTCAATTTTGACATCTATGAAAAATGGCGTGACATCGCTTTCCATATTAAAAATATCGTTATTTTCATCGAAATCTAAAAAGTTATTAGATATATTATTTTTTTGCCGATAATTCTTTCTGTTTGGACACATGGGTGCTAAATGACCTTTTTCATTGCAAATATGGCAACAACATTCTCTGAAAGAACACTTATCTTCTGAATGATTTTTACGGCCGCATACAGTACATTTCAACAATGAGTTTCTTCTAGTTCCTTCATTGGGAAACGATCTTGATGTGACAAACTTCTCAGGTAACGATCTTGATGTAACAGACTTCCCCACTGCTTCATTTCTTCCTTTTGATGTGAAGTTGATTTCTATATCCCGCTCCTTTTTTTTAATATAAGTTGACGTTTTAGCTGACGCAATTTCTACTGCATCCGCAAATTTAACGCATTCCTTTTCTTCATAAAGTCTCATTTTAACAGGACCAACTTCATATCCAATGATAAACTGATTAACCAAAGCATTTTCAATTTCTTTGGCACCCCCAAACTTCAAAGCGGCTATAAGTTCTCTAAGTCTCGCTGCCCATTCCTTTGGAGATTCGAATGTACCATTTTGGCTGAAGAATTTTCTCTATTCGAGAATACGGACGTTATTGGTTTGAAATGTTCATCCATCAGAGAAATAACGTCTTTATACTCCTTTGTTTCTGGTATACACATATTGAATAAAAGTTTATAAGCTGTCTCATTCAATAAACTCAGGAGGATGGCACGTTTCCTTTCTTCTTTGTCGATATTTAATTTTCCAAGAAATAATTTTCCAATCGTCTTTTATAAATAGACCAATCGGAAATATTGGGTACAAACTCTTGTATGTGACCTGCCAAGGGTGCAAATTTTTCCGCCATTTCTGATATAGTATAATATCTGGGTTCTATACACAACTCGTCGCCACTGTAATATACTGATTACTCATTTATATTAGTAAAAGAATAGACTCAAAATGAATGTATATTTTCTGTGATTCTTGACAGTTACATGACATTGTATATCATCATCATAACAACATGCCTATTTTATCTCTTAACTAAAACTAACTAACTAGATGCATGAACAAAATATTAATAATAGGTACTATACTATACTACAGAAATCAAGTCCACTGGTATATTTCGGCTGTAGTTCGTTCAGAGTGTTAAATATTTCTGTATAGGTAACTGTGTCCAAAAAGATTGTACTATTGTTGTGGACTACCTCTGAGCCTTTCATATTGTTATTGCATGTCTGAAGTGTAAAATGGTTGTTGAAGTTGGTGGCAATTTCTTTGGGATCAGATATTATATCATTGCTTACAGTTTTGATTTTGATTTTTGTAAAGTTTTAATGTTTTTAAAAATGTTCTAAATTGTTTTTGACTTATTTTTAGAGTTAGATATACGACTATAATTTATTGATCTTTTATATTCTGAGAGACGCTACCTGTAGGCACCCTTCTCTTGTTTATATTTGATGTAAACTTTTTCCTTCTTGTTTCAATACAAAGCTCGTATAGATCGCGAACATAGGTGGCATATTTTTTTATTTCAGTGCATATCCATTTCTCAATTCTCGAATATTCTTTACAATTAGACAGTGGGAAGGCTATGTCAAAATGGTAATAAAAGGTATTATAAAAGTTATTGGAATTCGTTGCATGGTGAACATCTTCCCATGTTTCGTTTGACAGTGCTGTGATGAATCTTGATATGTTTTGTCTCGGTAATGAATCATTTCTTACAGTAACTAGGCGTATTTATATCTTATTTCACTTCAAGAACTTGACTAAAATGGTCCGATATTGTGATTTTATGATCTGTGCACTCTGATATATTTGAGAAGATGTCTGATTAATTCTAGTTGCTGAATTTAGTCTTGGAGTTAGACCGTATTGAATGAAAAGCTGTAACATACATAATTAATCATTTTCGGATTTATTGAAGTCTGTATTAAAATCACCGCATACTATGACGTATCTAGAGCGATTTGTGATGAAGTCCAGAACTTGGGCCATACTGTTTATAAAATAGTCAACGTTACCTATTGGAGATCTATATATGCAAACAAGTTGACATGCATATTCATTCAATGTGGTTTTACAGCATGAGTATTCGAAGTGTTTTTCAATTTGGACTACAGGTACTTTTACCGAGACAATTTGTATTCCAGGTAGGGCATAAATTGCTGTGCCCCCTCCACGAGATTCCCATCGGGAAGAATGCGACACTAATTTCATTAAAACTAGACAAATTTTTTCTATTTCTCCACTTTGGTACCAATGTTCCGTAGCACAGAATATTTTCGGGGATACTTCCTTCAGAAATACTTGTACTGGTAGAACTTTATTTCTCATTTCATTCCATTTTTTTTCATCTCAGTAATTTACTCAGTGATTCAGCAATTTACTCAGTGATGATCCAATAATATCAAATTAAATTTAGGTGTAACATTATTGCCTAACTGAAAAGGGCTATAGTTAGTTTCAATGTCCATAAATGTACATTGACCCCAGTCTTCCCTATAACCCTAGAGACTTTGTAAATTTAGATGGAGGACTTTAGTAGTGTTCAAGGTAAATATTTATGTGTCCACTCTTTGTTGAGTCTTCCCGGATCTGAAGGTAATTCTTGGACTCCAATTTTCTCGTTTAAGAAACTGTCTTTTTTTATGTATTCCTTTATCATATCAGCTGAAACATGTGTTTTAATCCTATAGATATAATAATAATAAATATATAATAAATTGACTTTATTTTACTTAGCGGAGTTTAGCTCATAGCTATTCTTCCATTCAACCAAGTGTGATTCAAATTAACAATGTCATGTACATTTATAATAACAATGATAATAAAAAATAATAATCATAGTAATGAATGTGCCTACCTCCAACATATTATTCTAATTATTGAAAGAATATTTACAGTCAAGAAGAGGTAACAAATGCAATACGATCAAAGAGAGTGCATTTAATGCACTCATAGAATCAGCCTAATATAATATCAAATAATTTATTTCACCTTATCATTATAGTGACAAAAACGTGGGTACCTATATCGTGTGAAATAAAAAGGGAGATTGCGGAATCAGAGTTCCCAAAAAATATAGAGACAAACTTTTCGATCTGCCCCCGCAAATCCATTGTCAAGATCTTCTCCACTGACCACAGCACCCCCTAATCTTTTTTTGGAATTTCTTTTCCTATTTTTCTGGAACTGAAAGCCGTTATTTTCTCGATTATTTCCACCTATGCTTTCCTCTTGATCATCTTCATTTTCCTCTTTGAGTGTTCTCCATTACTTATTTAGACAATGCTTGAAAACATCAAATGTTTATCTGCTACCACCTGGTGATTGATAGATGAGTTTGTTTGAATTAAGTCTCTACTTTTAATTTCAACTGATGAATTGTTTACTGCTTGGGAATAGGTTACGTTTTTGCACCGGCTGTTCATCGGAGTTTTTTGTATGGCTGTTTGTTTTTCTTCTAGAAACTTTGTTTAATCTAATAGTAGGCTATTGTTTAGCAACAAAATGCTGTTTTTGTCCTGCATTTCCCTAATTAGTTATTTGAGTTGTTATTTTCCATCATTACCTGCTGTTTTAGTTTCTTGTACTGAGTATTGTGATTTGATGTTTACACTTTCACAACACTCAACTTCATAATCATTTATTATTTTCAAATGTGATATCCTTTTTGAGCAGCTTCTATGAAAAACATTTCTACAGTTTATGCGCATATTCACTGCAACATCTTTTGAACATTTCATTTTCGTTGGTTCTTTTTTATCACATTCATGAAGAGATTTTATCGACTTGTCGCCACTTTCCACCATCTTGAGATAAGCCATGTGTTTTGATACGTGGCTGAATCTATGAACTGTTTCTTCATAATTCTTGCATTAATCCAATATAAAACATACCTTCATCATTTATTAACTCCAATCAATCAATATACTTTATTGTCATGAAGAACGTACATTCTTGTGGACAAAGCACTAACTTATGATATTAAAAATGTAATGAGCTACAACTAGGTCATTTACATATAGGAGATAAATAAACAAATACAATAGTAAAACATGTAAAATAAAATAATAGGGTTTTTTGTCATATATGCTAATTGATGTTATAATCCAAGGCAGTACAAATATAGTAAATTAAAATGAATTAAAAGGAATCAGCATAAAATTCTTCCAAGGTATAGTAGGGTCGGCTACACAGCAAGAAGTAAACAGCCTTTTTAAATTTATCGATGGTGTTAATCTCTCTAACGTAATCAGGTAAGTGATTGTACATCTTGCAGCCATTGTAAATAATGCAGTTCTTTACTAAAGTTGAGTTTGGTCTGTGTAAGTTGATACTGTTTTCCTTGCGTGTAGGATAACGGTTAACCGTACTGAATTTATTTAGTTGTTTTTTGATTGGACACACTGTCTCCGCAATGAAAATGGCAATAACAGTATGCAACTTATGTAGGACAAAAAGTCGTTTGCAAGGATCCTGTGCCTTTGCTTTAGAAATATATGTAATTGCTCTTTTTTGTGAAGTCAAGATGTTTTGCATGATATTATTGCAAACACCCCAAAACGGTGTGCCGTATCTCAGATGGGTCTCAATCAATGCGTGGTATACTGTTTTTGCTGCTGAAGACCCTAGTTATATGACACCCTTCTTACAGCAAAACAACCAGAGGCCAGTTTTTTGTTTAGGTTAATTGCATGCTCTTCAAATTTTAGATTATTGTTAATGATCACCCCAGAAACTTTGTGTTGTTACGGCTCTCTATGTAACCATTTTCTAGTTCGACATTACCAAGATCGTACTTAAAGTATAGCATGTTGTTTTTTTTACCTTAAGGGCAAGAAGGTTAGAGTCACACCAACTTTTTACTTTGCTCATGTCGCAGTTGATTTTTATTTCCAGGTCAATTTTATTTTTGTCATGCCATAATATTGTGGTGTCATCAGCGAAAATTGTAAATTTGCCCGAGATATCTATTCTCATCAGATTGTTGATGTACAGCAAAAAAAGGGTAGGGCCAAGTATGGACCCTTGTGGTATACCACAATTAACCGGTGCTTCATCAGAAATGGTTGAGGTTTTAACCATTTGTGCGCGGTTTGTTAGGTATGATTCAATCCATTTATTTACTACTCCTCTGAAGCCATAGCGGTGAAGCTTAGCCAATAGTATTCGATGGTCAACGCAGTCAAGCGCCTTGTAGAAGTCGCAGAACATGGCTGCGGCAGCCTCTCCGGAGTTGACATTTGTGTATATCCTGGAGAAATGAGAAGTTAGCATCACATGAGTTTTTATTTCCCTGGAATCCATACTGAGTTTGAGATATTATATTATGCTTTATTAAGAATTTAGTTATTCTGATTTTTAAGATTTTTTCAATTACTTTTGCCAGAGCGGGTATTAGAGAAATCGGCCGGAAATTTGCTGGCGTTTCTTGCGCGCCACCTTTATGTAAGGGAATTACAATAGCTGTTTTTAGGAAGTCTGGGAATACGCCGCCTCTCTGAAATGACATATTAATTAGAGTGGCTAATGTATGAAGAGCGTCTTCTGGCAGGTTCTCAAGCACTCTTATAGAAATCTCATCAATTCCATGCGTATTTTTATTTTTAATTGACAACAGTACTTCTTTTAGCTCAACAATATCTGTATCATAAAATAAGATTGACTGAGAAATGGTGAAGTTGCCAAAATGTTCCAAGGTGTCAATATTTTTTGATAAGTCCTGTGTTATTATACTAGCAGCAGTGCAAAAGTAATTATTTAGTTCATTTGGTGTTATAGTGGTCTCTAGTTTATTTATGTGGTTTTTTCCTCTCAGATCATTTATAATACTCCAGCTGGTTTTGGATTTATTATCTGAACTATCAATTTTATTCTTGTAGTAGCTTTCCTTAGCGGCTTTGATTAGTGTCCTGTAGATCCTTCGATATTTAGTGAAGTATGTATGGAAAAAAAATGCGTTAGTATATTTCCTTATAATATGCAGGCATCTTAAATTTTTTGATGATGTTCTGTTTCCCACAGTAAGCCAATGTTTTGTTTTCCGTTTACCCCCAAGTTTTTGTACAGGGAAGGATTAATTAAATAGTGTTACAAGAAGTTCATGAAAATGTTCAAAAGGTTTCTCTGAATTTAGAATGTTATTCCACTCGGAGAGACATGCCGCTTCTCTAAATTTATCAAAATTTGCTTTGCTGTGTAACCGCCCATACTTAAAATCTTTTTGTTGAGTAATACAGATGTCAAATGTGCTTAAAACTGCTTAATGATCAGATAGACCTGCACTGATAACAAGGCAGGAACTGCATTTCTCTTGCATGTTGCTACAAACATAATCAATTTTTGTCGCCGAGTGACTAGAGTGGGGAGTTGCATTTTCCACGTGCATAACCAAGCCAAAGGACAATAATATATTTTTTAGCTACAAAGTATTTACTGAGGGTTCATCAAAATTGATGTTGAAATCACCAGTTGATAATGGAAGCTTTTACGGACAGTTCGTTCATAAGCAGTTCTAGCCTAGTTAAAAATACATTTACATCGCTAGATGGAGATCTATACAAGCATAGGATATACATATTTATTTCATTACTGTATATAAGTGAAAATTCGAATTGCTTTTCTTCTAGATTATCAAATTTGTCTATATTTACAAATTTATGGCTTACAGACGAGAAGTTCTTAATGAGTATTTGGGTCCCGCCATGAGCTGATAGTTTTCTATTATATGTGGATACTGGCGTATAGTTTTCGATAAAGTTATGTTCGTTAGGTTGAAGCCAGTGTTCCGTTAGTAGGATTATCTCCGGAAAATTTATACTTTCTAAGAAAATTATCAATTCATCACATTTATTTCTAATGGATTGGATATTCAACTGCATCAAGGAGATTGAAAGTTTTTCCGGTTTACACTTAAAAAATGATTTTCATTTGAGTAATGTCGTACGTTTTCCTTAGATAATTCAATATTATTTGAACAAGCACTCACATGGATTAGGTTCTTTTTAAACTCAGGCTGTTCAGATTCGCAGTTCCCCGATGTAGGTAGTCCTTTCACTAAGCTCAATAAAGCTTTTCCTAGGAAAAACTTGGCAGCATTCGTCGGTCTGATACCATCTCCATAGTAATTGCTTCTTCGCAGTATGTTATTGCACTCCAGGAAAAGGCATTGGTTAGTATTCTGGGCGTGAAGTTATTTGTAGATTAGAAGATTATTTTCATAAATCAATTGATTTATATTCCCATTTAATCTGTACGGTTCAGAGATGATAATGGTGTAAGTATTTTTAAGATTTGATCTAATGTTTTATCCAGTGAATTACTTGTGAGACGGTTTGGCCATATTAATACGACATCATCTTTGGTGAAATCTCTTGCAAGGTTGGTAGCCGTTACAACTAATTCTGCGTCAGTCGCATGAGGTTTAACAAAGGATAATATGGAATATTCTTCCGTAAGTTTAGACATGGCTTCTGCCATGCCTTTACCATGAACCGTAGATATGATTAATATTTTTTTCCTCATGCAGGAGTGTGATGGTGTATTAATAAATGCCAATTTCTTTCGCTTGGACACCTTTGTGGTGGATGAAGCTAATTCTCTGATGGGGTTTTCCTTTCAGTTTTGTAGGTGAGTCAATGTGTTCTTCAGACTGACAACTTCATTACTGTATGTTGTTCATTTCTAGTGTTCTAATTGTTCCTAGCATCTCTGCATTTACTTCTTGTAGGCTTTCTAGGTCTCTAATATGCTTATGTATTTCATCTGTTTTTTGTATTAATTCTTCTTCCAATGATTCATTTCTCTTTTTCACGTCATCAATTCAAAGTTCATGTTCTCTCTGTTTATTTACATACAATATTTCAGTCTCATAGACTTCATCTTCAAAGTCCTGGGTTTTTTTTTGCTAGCACGAATATAAGCAGCTTCTCTTTCTTTAATATCGTTCTCTAACTAACTAGTCTATTCTCTTCATTAGCTCAGTTATTTTTTCATCCTTCTAATATTCTAATTTGTTTATAGTCTCATCTCTTTGGGATACGTCATTCTTCAATTTTTTTATGTCATTTACTAGTTTGTCTGCATCTTGTTTCCTCTCTGCATCCTTTAACTCACAATTTTGGGAGCAGTAAATTTTGAAACTACCAAGTTCTTTATATTTAGTTTTACGTTCCAAACAGCTGTAATACAAAAGAGGTTTCCAAAGTCTTTCTTGCAGCATTTGAATTTACGCTCCATTTTTGAATAAATGGTACGCCACTGGTGGGTAATTAACTTTAATTCCAAATCCAAAAAAGGCGATTCTGTATCCACACTTTTTCCGAAGGTTCTTTCATATCACAGTTTTTGTGCCAAAGAAATGTTCACTTTTTAATCAGCAAGTGGTACGAGATTTCAAATAATCTAGATTATTGAATGATGCACAATGATACCGATTTAAAGTTGAGACATTGTTGTAGAGCACACAATTCTGCACACAATGATATAAAGCACAAGAATTAAATTTTGTTTTTTACTGTAAAAATCGAAGTTATTCACAGAGCAAGAAAATAAATGATCAATTTGAGATAAAGATCAATTCAAACCAAACCAAACGGTGCCAACGTTCATTGTTGAATATCAAAATGGGAAACCATAATATTCAATAATTAATTTTTAATAGGGTAGGGTAATTAAAAATGGGGAAGGTAAATATATAACTCTTTAATTCATAAGAAACATTAAAAATTAAAAACCTTTACCAGCAAACATTATGTATGTTGAAATACATTAATATTGCTTTATTTTGATTAGAATTACAGTCTTAGCCACCCTAACCCTCATTTAAGATGATAAGACTGATAAATATTTTATAAAATCAAAGACTGAATCAAAATATCACTAGCTTCCCCTCTCCGGCAGATATGTATTAATAATTTGTGAATATTTTCAACTATTGGTTATTGCTGATGATCTATCGATTAAAGAGTCTAGGTTGACAATTATAATTTACCATATAAAATATAGTTGAACAATACTAACAATAATAGGTAGGTGTGCACCCATCTTTCAATATTAACAAATATAAATGATAAGAATATTAAATATAATTGGGTATAACCAAATCCCAAAAATTGTAAGTAGATAAAAAGATTCGGAAAGTAAAAAAACAAAATAAATATGACAGACATGACATAATAAAATATCAAATGAATATCTTTGAAAACTAGCGATTTTCTGTAAAAGTGGTTTTTACATTAGAATTATTAACATTCTATGAATTTCAAAAACGATTTTTAAGAAAAGTTTGCACTCATTTCATCTACAGAAAAATTCAGTCCATTTCAAATCAACTCCCCGTATAGGAATTAGTTCACAATTGGAATTAGAAAAATCCCGAATCCCTAACGTTAAATATAATATTTATATTAGTTATCACTTTCAATAAAATATGTGTAAAATGTATCAAACAGTAAAATGATAATATGGCAGCGAACAGTTTTGAACACAACTACAAAAACAATATAAAATGCACAACAATTAACTAATAAAAGATATTGTTTATCTAGTTGTGTTCTTTTTCATCAATCCAATTGAAATACTTGATTCGATTCAAAATTAACTTTGTATTTGAATAAAAATCAAGTTTTTCCAAAGTTTTAAATAAATCTCAAATCACAAGAAGTAGAACTGCCGCAAAGTTTGCATAATGTCAAATATGTTATAACTAATAATATATTTTTATTATTTTTCAGATTAACAATTTCACTAAATATAGAGAAATAGTTTTCTCAACATTGTGTATAATATATAAAAATTACTTCCAACTACTAGAAATGATTATTACACTATTTTCAACAGTTAATTGAACGGGTATTACCCTATTTCGAGAATATTTTTTAGGAATTCTCGGGAGATTCAATTTATTTTCTATTCTAACTGGTTTTTTTTCAAAATTACTGTAATTTTGAAATATTTCTCATGTAGAAGTGGAATGTGAATGAAAATTAAGGCACGTTATTTCATTATATTTCAGCATAACATTTTGTTTTTTAGGTTTTGATTTAGATATGTAGGTCGTCAGATATAAGAAATCAGGAGAAAAGTAGCCAATATTATTCAGAATCATAGAAATTACCAAAATAAATATTTTTTATTAACCAAGCAATTTACCGATTTTTGGTAATTTTTCCAAAAAAGTAACAAAAACATAGAACGATGTTTCATATTAATTAAAATTATTTATCACTACAAATGCGACTACATCTGTGCAACATGGCAATTTATTGTTAATGAAGTGATAAAAAAATGGTTATAAATTATACTTCAGTCCTATTAGTGTTTGACATGAATATACTTGTTTTTTTTAAGTACGTCTTTATCTTTATAAATAGCTACCCACTAAATGTTTATATACAATTCTTTAAACACATGTTATAAGGCCATCATTTCGAATTACTATAAAATATTCGTGTTATTGAGCATTTTCCTCTGAAAAAAACGATATACTTTTGTTATACCTTGCATCGTTATTGATTAGTGCCTGAAACTACAAATATCATAAATGTATACATTTGACTTTCACTCAGTGGTTTCATTGAAAAAAATTTTGGTTACCACTATATCTCCAGTGCTGAGTGTTTGGGTGCCTACATTTATGTGATTTTCTTTAACAATGCCCGGGTCATTGTCCTTAACGCTGCTAACATATTCGTTAGTAGGAGACATGACCCTTTCTTGTTTATATCCGTTGTTAAGCTTAGCATGACAATTGCAGCTGCATTTACCAAAGTTGTTTGGTAACAGGGCTGCAGAGCTCAAAATTGATTCTAACTTATCGATTTTGTCGATACGATCAATCTTAGTATCGTTGAGTATTGAATCCACAAGTTGCATGGATTCAGTCAGGCTAGTTGGTTCAGAGTTACGTGGAGATGTCACATCACTATCCAGGCTAGGGTAATCTTGGTCATTATCTTCATCTGAACTATCTACATCACGGTCCTGTCCTAAACTTTCTAGTTTCTCCAACTTTTTGGCTACCTTGGCTGAAGACTTCAGTTTTTCTTTTTCGTCATCTGTGAGTTCAATGTATCTGAAATTAGCAATATTTGTATGGAAAATAAAAGTGGAATACTTTGAGGTGTTTCATATGTTTCATATGTTTTTTCATCTAATGAATTAACATTTTTTATTAAGAGAAGAAAAGCGGGGCTATTTTTGTTATGTAATATTTGTTTATCACATACCGGGTGACACAGGATATCGGGCCACCCCTGTAACTTCTGCATTCGTGAACGGATTTTTCTGGAATTTGGTACAGTAATATAAGCAACCATTTCCGATTTGATCACATTACAATCCAATATGTCGGACTTCCGGTTTTTCTGGAAATGCCAGTAACTTTGTTTTTTCAAATAGAACACCATATTTTTACATATTCAAGTTCAACAGGTCAAAACAAGTCCAATGTCAAATGTATTTTTTTTTAAACAATTGAAATTAAAATTGTTTTTCTATTTTACCTCGTGGATAAATGAGATTTGGTCGAAGCTATTTACAATGAGTCACAAATAACAGAAAAACTTATTTTTTTCTGAAAAATAATTTTTTGTGTCACTTACTGGTTAATCAATTCAGTCACATCACATTTTGATCCAAAATTCATTTTTTTCAAATGAAACCCCTGTGGGCCATCTACCTGTCTCTCTAGAACATTCATTAAGGAAAAAAATTACATTATTTTTGTATTTCGGTGCAGTAACAAATTGTATAAATTCAAAAATTTACAACTAGTTCATGAGTTTTCTGTCAGTTTAAATAATTTTTCAACTTAGTAAGCTGTGAAAAACAACATTTCTGAATTTTGTCAACTAATTGTGTAAGTTATACTTATAAGCAAGATAATGGTGTTTTTTTTTAATTCTTCTAGCGTTTTGTCGACTGACATTGCATTGGTATTCCAATTCCCGCGTCGAAGCGGTTGGATCAAAATCGACATAAGTAAAACATTCATTTCTGTCTCCTCACTTACGATCATCTTTTCCATTGTTGGGTTCTTTGTGGAATCTTCCCTACACATTTTTGAAAGAGGTTATTTGTGGGTGTCTTCTGTGTGGGTATCGTTCAGCTTATAACTGACAAGCAGCGATAATGTTTTCAAGACATTCTCCGTAAATTAATACCATATCAACCTGTTCACTTCTTGTAAACCTATAATTTTTATTTTACATTTCTACTAAACTAATTCCCGGAAGTTAACTAATTTTCGAGAGTGGAGATGAAAGATGACAGCGAAACACAATTAGTTGACAAGATTCAGAAATGTTGTTTTTCACAGCTTACTAAGTTGAAAAATTATTCGAACTGCAAGGAAACTCATGAACTAGTTGTAGCTTTTTGAATGTATACAATTTGTTACTGCACTGAAATACAAAAATGATATGTCATTTTTTTCATTAATGAATGTTCTAGAGAGACAAGTAGGTGGAACATAGGGGTTTCATTTGAAAAAAAATAATTTTTGATCAAAATGTGATGTGACTGAATTGATTCATCAATAAATGACACAAAAAATAATTTTTCAGAAAAAATTATGTTTTTTGTAATGTGCGACTCATTGTGAATAGCCTTGACCAAATCTTATTTATCCACGAGGTAAAATAAAAAAACAATTTTAATTTTAATTTCAATTGTTTCAAAAAAATTACATTTGACACAAGGTTTCTACTTGTTTTGACCTGTTGAACTTGAATATGTAAAAATATACAGGGTGTTCTATTTGAAAAAACAAAGTTGCTGGCATTTGCAGAAAAACCGGAAGTCCACCATATTGGATTGTAATGTGACCAAATCCGAAATGGTTGCTTATATAAATGTGCCGAATTTTAGAAAAATCCGTTCACGAATGCAGAAGTTACAGGGGTGGCCCGATATCCTGTGTCACCCAGTATAACTGGCTTCAATATAGATTCCTTGCCCCATGAGAATTCAAAATTGGAAAAAAAACAATTATATAGTCAATGTCTAGGAATTTCTTCCAATCCTTGCTACTTCTGGAAATTCATAAACGATAAAAAAAAAGTATCACCTTCTTTCATCTCATATGGTGTATGACAATATATGTAGTGAAAACTATAATGAAATTGTCAATCTTTTCTCACGCTATTTTTCGACTGTCTATGACAATACAACAATTAATCAAATTCCACACTATCACTTCAAAAACACTGTGGATGTTAGTACTTATACTATTGATATCAAATTATTATTGATTAAGTACTGTCTCTACCATGGAAATTGTCAACAGGCCCAGATGAGATCCCTTTGTATCTGATAAAAAATGCATTTACACCTTAGCAAAACCCATTCAATTCCTGTTCAATCTATCTGTTGAGAAAGGAATATTTCCCATTACCTGGAAAAACAGTTTCAGTGAACCTATTCATAAAAGTGGCTCACGTGAGAATATAAGCAATTATAGAGGGATTTGTAATCAGTCTGAGATAGCGAAAATGTTGGATTGTTTGATCACTAAAAAACTATCGTGGGACCTCAAAAATATTATATCCAACCAACAATATGGTTTCTGTCGAGGTAGATAAACGTCAACGAACTTGTTGCTTTATCAAAATTTCATTATCAATCCTTTAGAGAATAAGCTGCAGGTTGACTCTATATATACTGACTTTGATAGTCAACCACTGTTTATTACTCGGAAAACTTGAAGCTTTGGGTATAGAGGGAAACCTTTTAGATTGGATCAAAAGCTTTCTCACGAGTAGAGTCCAATATGTGAAATATGGGAGCTCAGTTTCACAACCAATTGAAGCCCCATCAGGTGTACCACAGGGATCTCATATGGGACCTCTGTTATTCAACCTTTTATCAATGACCTCTCTGATGTCATCATCAACAGCTCTTTTCTGATGGTCGCTGATGACTTAAAGATGTTTAGAACATTTCAATGTATATCCGATGCTGATTTATAAAAAAAATAGCATTGACTACGTTCTTCAAAATGTTTTGCTATGATGTTCCTGTCCTTGTAGAAAACCTAAGTGCTTTGCCTTTTACTTTTATTTTATTATATTTTTTCTGCATTTTTAACTTTTATATCTGTGTTTTTTATGTATTGTACATATGAAATTTAAATGTTATTGTAAGAGCATATTTTTTGGTAATAAAGAATGACATACATGAAATTGTGGTCGAAATCAACACAGTCTGAAAAACGATGGAAGGAATGGACAGTGAAATGAAAAAAGAAGTTACTGCAGTACAAGAAGAAGCAAAGAAAGAAGTGTGGGTGGTGCATGAGAAATCAATGCCGCATCTGAAAGAACTAGAAAAGAAAGTTCCATCATTGGAGATCCTAGGACCAGGGTTGCTACATCGAACAATTTTTGATGGGCAGTCACCATGGTACCCAGTTTGAAGCTGCAATAATGGCAATGGATGGGAAGGTGAAGAAAAGGCTACTGCACTTATAGTGGCCTTGAAGGTACCTGCTTTGGCAATGTTACAGACTATCCCGGAGGACCAGCATCGCAAGAATGAAGACTTGATTGCTGCTCTGGAATTAAGGTACGGTGACCAACATCAAGTTGTACCAGGCACAGTTGAAAACACAGTTGAGTGCAGAAATCCAGAGACTTATCCAGCTTGCCTACCCAGAAGCCCTGGAAGATTTCAAAGAACAGTCGGATGTGCAGATATTCATTGATGGGTTGAGAGAAATTGAAATACAACTGCATCAGGAAGATAAACTAAGCAACAATATAAAATAGATGCTCAGAATACTAGAAATTGTTTAAATCAGGAATAACATCGCCAATAATTAATCAAGAGGAAAAGAAAAAAACACAAACTTCAAAAGAGATTGCAGGATGAGTGTGCCACCATGTTCGTCATTACCTTCAAGGATACCCCCCCCCCCGTTCCTCCTCATCTAGAGAGTGCTCGGACAAGTAGCAGGAAAACTAAGATTAGCCAGGAGATAGGGCATATCCTGGGTAATGATAACAAAGCCCCCATGTCAAGAGAATCAGAGAAACTATCGATAGTTTAACCATTGGAGGAAAGGTGAACCAAAGAGATGTCATATGCACTATGGACACTGATGTGCGGTATCATTGTGTTAGAGAGTGTAAAACCACTTACGCTGAATTCCATCCTACGAACGGTCACCTAAGAGAGTGCACTCATACGAGGAAAAGCTGACATCACATTAACCCTTGAAAGACTACGAGTTATGGCAGATGTAAAACACGAGTTCATTTTTGGGATGGATCTGATAAGTGGCTATGGTGAGCAGAAAACGAAACTACATTGGGACTGGCTGATGCAATGGCAATTCCAGAAAATACCGACAGAATTATTGAGGAGTTTCAAGAAGCAGTTCAATTCAGAATAAGTCAGTATTAAGTTAGTCCAGTAAAGTGCACGCTATATTTTAACAGATAATTTGTATTGCATTAATCAATTGTCAGAGTGTATTATAGTTTTGTGTTGTGAAGTGTAAATAAACAGAGAATAATTAGTTCAGTATTTTAATAGCCAGCCACAAGCCCCCGATTTGTAACAGTATGAATAAAATATAACCAAATGAGAAATATCATTTATTTTAACAATACGTAACATATAATCACTCAAGAAAAAAAAAACGTAAACAAGTAACGAAAATCCAGTGACCTTACCATATATTTCTTTACTATTGTATGATATTGTTGAAAATATCCTACAATACATGACACATTACTATACTTGCCTTATGTCATTTGGAGAGTGGCATGCTAATCCAGGGATATCCTACTATCCTGATCATTAGACATTAGTCATAGGTTTCACTCAGCAAACGCTTATATTTACTTCTCATGCAACACAAGCAAAAATTGCAATTATGTATATATATGATAGGTACAGTGAAGCTGTAATTTTCCTTATTTAGCGCACGTTTACTGAATATAATAAAAAGAATGATATAAGGTGTACATATATATATATATATATATATATATATATATATATATATATATATTCCACTAAAAACTAAATGTTTTCAATGTATATTTTAAAATACTCAGCTTGACTTATAAGAATAGGAGTTAAGTCAAAGCTTGTTTTCAAGGGGCATTTTGGTATAGGAATATTTTATGTGGCAAGTATCTGGAATACTTCTGCTTCCGAATACAATTTTTTTTTAATATAGCCACCAGAGTTTCTCACATAATACTTCTTGCAAATACTGATAAAAAAAATTCTTACCTAAGTAACCTCACTTCCCTATTACTCAAAACAACACTTTTTGTAGCTTGTGCCAATTTCACTCTAAGTTCCGCTACTTCTGTCTCGGTTTTTCTTTGGCGTTTTTTCATTTTAACTGTGTCTGGATTTATATGCATGTAAATCTGAAAAAAAGTAACTTAATTAATCACAATATCTCAATCAAAGTAGAGAATATGTATCAATATCGTTTTTCAATTTTTATAAAACTGAATATCATATAATTAGGAGCAAATGAAAACAATTTAATTTTCAATTAATCAAATATTCCTTTGTGTTTGGAAGATTAAAATTAATTAATATTACCATCCACACATCTACAACAGTGTTATATTATTTGGAAAAAGTTATTTTTAACCAAAGCAATATAATTTGTATCCATCTCATCGAAAAAGCATATGTTGCTATTGTGGGTTGTCTTGTGTATAACATTCCTTTTCTTGTTTCAATATTACTGTTTGAAATCAAGATGCTCCCATACGCAAAGATATATATATATATATATATATATATATATATATATATATATATATATATATATAGTAGATGGGTAAATAGTGTAGAATGATTCGTTAAATTTGGAATGAAATGATTCGCAAGCATTTCTAGTTTTTGTGACTGAAGGATTACACTCTGCCCATAAATGTGGTGGAAATCAGAGTCTTCTTCAATTTAAGATTTCACAATATTTTGTTAATTGCTCATTTTCTGGACGTATTGAATACATGTCAAATACGAAACATTCTCAAACATCATTTGGGTTTAAATAGGTAAGCCCAAAAGTGTATTTTAGCCTCTTCGCAATTTCTAACTCCTTGTCTTTATAGTGCTGTGTTAATCCCAAATTTTTCTGTACCATGCTTGGTGTAGGTGAAATCGGCAACCATTAATTTTTCCTTTATGCCAAACACATTGTAGTGCATTGTGTATAGCCTTCTCAAAGTTCAACCTCACCTTCACCTGGTTTGGGGTGAACAGGACGCGGCCACGGGCGAATGGGGCGGTTTGCGGACATAAGTGTAATGGCACCGGGGTCTCAGAAGAAACGGTGCCGCAACAGAGCCTCTGAGAAACAGAGCGAAATCTCGGAGTAATCAGCCTTAGCCCTGTGCAGGGCTGGACAACCCCTTCCCCCTCACTCGTAGGTACAAATGACCACTGAAACGAAATACCGAAAGGGAATGAGGACAACTCTTGGCCTTCTCAGTTTCTTTCAGGGCACTAGAAGTTGCAATTCCGAGCGTTCTACAGGAAGTGAACTTTTCAAGGTACGGAACGAATGATAAGGCCATCCAGGCAGTAAGGCCATCCATGGCAGTACTTGCAGTTGCTAGGACGGACCTCGAAGTGGCCACAAATCAGGAACCATGGATATCACATGGTCGGGGGGAGGGACAAGTGGAGAGCTATTGTGTAATCAGTAGCGGCGTTAGAGTAGGGCGCGGTTGGGCGACCGCCCACGGCGCCGGATATGAAGGGGCGCCGCAGGCGCATCTTTATACAGGGTGTTATGAAAGTACGTGGCCAAACTTGAAGGGGTGATTCTTCGAGTAATTCCAAGACGAAAAGTTCATATAAACATAGGTCCGGTAATGCTTCGTTTTCAAGATACAGGGTGTCAACATTCTCTAAGCTCTAAATCAGATATAGATGGTTGTATGCTGAGTGATGAACTCGTAAGTCTGAAATCTTTTCTGCCTGATCAAAATGTGTTTTTTTTAATCTTATCAAAGATCGCAACTTACAAGAACTATATTCAAATGTATGAATAGCATTGCGAATATTATTGACTATACCCGTAACGGTTGCTAGTGGGTAGAGGAGTATTTCTAAGCTTAAGCTGATCTGATCGTCAATACCTCGGCAACTTTATGGGCTAGAAAAGTAAAACAAATTGTTTTTTTAATATATGGTTATTTCATTATATCCTTTGCGTTTTTTCATATTGGTTTGAATTGCAGTTAGGGGGCGCCGTAGAAATCCCGCCCAGGGCGCTGATAGTGCTAAAACCGGCACTGTGTGTAATAGATCAACTGAGATCTCCCAGACCTATATTCTTATTAAGAAAGATACAATGGGCCAAGGGCTCAAGTGTTACCGGAGGCCAAGGTCAGATGAGCCTGCGGGTGGAGTTTTTAGTGGGTAAATCTGAGGTGCACAGACTTCAGAACTCAGGAACTCCAACACCATGTATAGCTCTAATAGAAGGAATCCACTAGCAGTGAAGTATATATAAGGTGTTGCCTACTGTGTCATGAGGCTGTCAACATAGTCAAAGTATGTGACACCTTTGCTCCAAGGGTTAAATATCTTACTTTTTTTTTCAAAGGAACATTTTCAGACTTTTTTACCTTGGAAACCTGTATCTGTAAGAATTTTTTGGATCCATAGAAAAGTTGAGATAAAACATCAATTTCAACAAAATTCATAGAATCCGTTTTTCCAGGAAAAAAATCTGATGAATTGTGAATAATTTTGATAATGTTCACTTGAAATATTTCTGCTAATTTCATAGGGCTAATATAGTATTACAGATTATGGGAAACCAGATGACTCGTGATCTATTTTTGTATTCACATACCTTTATAAAGCAAACTTTTTTTTTCTTATATGCTATATAATATTCTTACAAAACCAAAATATGAAACAAAAAATTTGCCTGAATCCACAGAATATTTGCAATTCTCATAATCTATGAAAAAGTTATACAATATTATATAACATGGCATATGTTGATAAGTATGAAACTGTGTTCACAGATAATTTAATGACGTATATACGTAAAAAATTATCACAATAACAGATCAGCAGAATCAACTGAAACTTTTAATACACTGTAATTTTGATATATTCTCTAGCATTATTACTTCTGTAAGCTCTACCTGTTCTAATTGATTCAAAATTGCATATTATATCCCAAACATAAATGTATTTACTACTTTTTCACTCTTCATAGAATTCTGGTCGATTTGCAGGAAAAACCATTTAGATCTCTATAAATAGTAAAAACCTAACCTGAATAGTAATTTTTCGGTCGTTCATTGTCTCAATAGGTAGGAAGGTTTTTCATGTTTCAATCGCTTGTATTTGTAATCGTCTTCGGATTTCGGATGAATACTATATTTACATGAAGGCTGTTGCAGATAGAAGAGATTGAAATGTTGTGAAAAACACAGTTTAAAAACTTCAAACAAACTAACCTGCTCTTCACAAAGGTCCAACAAAAGTCCCCTATTCTCTTCTTTTATAGCCTTGATCATTTGATGGTATATTTTTTCATTGGTTAAGCTCAAAACATCAGCTGAAGCATACAAAATCATTTCTCTAGTCAAAGGTCTCCTTGACCAGTATTTCTGGTCTCTCCTGTATATATTTTTGAGTTGATCCTTCATGGGGTTGATAGGAGCACCGTAACATTCACATAGAGCATTCAACGCTACACTCTTGGCTTTGTACACGGGCCGGCCAGTTTCTTGATAGTTTAAAATGGCATGAGCAGCCTGAGTATCGAAAACTGTTCTTAAAGTTATGTTGAATTGATTGTGAAGATTTACAGAGTCATTACGACAATCATGGACAATCTGAAACAAAATCAAATCGAAAATACCAATTAATTATTCTTTGGGATGGTGACTACACATTTATTTACGGTGAAAGGAAAATAAATTATACTTGGTTTCATGAAGGAATATAATTCTTAGATTTAGGTTTAATACATAGAAAACAACATGAAATATGGCTATAAAACAAATAACCTTTCAGAAAAGAGTAATAATATCATTGAATTGGTATCAGTTATTTTTTTATAAATATTTATTAGAATATGTTCTATTGTGTATATTGAACAATACCATCCAATAAACCTATTATTTGTCTTGATTCAATTATTCATGATGCCTGTACAACATTCACCTGGCACCAAACTAAAAAAAATCCTCGATAAAAAAACTTGTGTGGGGATTTATGAGTGGTGATTTTACTGAAGTTACCCTCCTCCCTCGAGATTATCCCCTAGTGGGTAGAAAAGTATTTTGCTAAGGCCTCCTGTGTGCTAAACCCCTAATGGACTCATCTAATTTAGTGTCATTCGAATACAATTGACTGTCATATGAGTGATTGTTTTTGGGGTAGATAAGACACAAAAACCAGGAATATGTGGAGAAATATATCCAGTTTTAATCTATTTCAATCAATTCAGCAGTTTTGATTTTTAGAAGCAGAATAGGCGAGATCACAAACTCACAAATTTGCTTCATATGTGCTTGAAATTGAAATATAGTGATAAAATATTATGTATGCAAAGTTTTTCCTAGAAGGTATTGTATAATATTCGAATAAACGCTACTCTAAAACACTCAAATTCAGTGAGACATTCAAACACAGCGTTATTGCCGTTTCTTTTGACGTCATAAGTCCATTGATTTGGCATTTTCCCGAGTTGCCAGTGTCACTATTTTGCGGAACTTCTGATGAAATATTATTCTGTTTCATCCTATGAATGAAACAGAACTTGTGTCAGCATGTGTTATATTCAAATGGAGACTTCGTATTCGAGAGCTGTTCGTGATTTAGTTATTCTTGAATAAATGTATGTATACCAAGTGCTATATCATTATTTTTTCGGCCTGCTCACATTTGAAATATTTTGAATAACGCTTGGCAACGCTGTAATTCCTTGCAATGTCGGCGATCGGTGGGTTGCCAGTGTCACTATTTTGAGGAATTTCTGAGGAAATGTTATTCTGTTTCATCCTATGAATGAAACAGAACTTGTGTCAGCATGTGTTATATTGAAATTAAGACTTCTCATTTGATAGCTGTTCTTGATTTAGTTATTCTTGAATAATATGTATGTATACCGAGTGCTATGTCATTATTTTTTCATCCTGCTCACATTGTAAAGAAATATTATGAATAACGCTTGGCAACTCTAAAATTGTCTTACACCCTCGGCGATCTGTACTTGTTACATCACATCCTGGCGCGGTCTCCGCAGTGTTCAAACAGGAACATTTCTTTGGTATTTTTTTTTTTGAAAAACTGAACAAAATCCAACCATTTTTCTTATCGTTCTTGACATCTTGGTATTTTTTCTAGAAATTAGTGATCTCGCCTATTGTACAAAAACATTGCAGCGCTCCAGAAAAAAAAATAATTAAATTTTTGGGGATTTCTACCTCAAAAATAGAAAGCTAATATTCCGGGTATATATACTTTTAATATACTTTTTAGAAGTATCTTAACTAAATTTGTTTGGTGTGATATACAGTGACTCCTTCACCAAAAATAGACCCATATTATGAATTCCAAAAGCACTCCCTGTATGTTTTGATATTTTTAGAATGTTCGAAAAGTTCGATAAAAAAATTTTTTCAGTCATACTTATATAATAGGAAACAAGCAGTTTATAAAAACGAATCAAGATCTGATTTTCAAAACATTTCACATAGAGTACCTCAAAGATCCGTTCTGGGACCTTTATTATTTACACAAATGATCTAATTCATTTTATGTGCCCAAATGAATGTGTGGCTCATGCTCAAGACACAACTTTGTCTTATTAAGTTCGATATATTTGTTACATAATATGAAAAACCAACTATGTTTCAAAACAGTTCAAACATGCTATTTCTCATGTTTTCTTGCTCATATAAATTACAGTATTTTTGCATGTTGTAATTCTTGCCATGCAATTAGGGTTCTCAAATTTGGAATTATTGCTAGTGCTGGCTACAGGGATCACTGTCAACAAATTTTCAGAGATCTCTCCATTATGGCTGTACCTTCTTTAGGAGATACACAAGAACAAACGAGCATTTTCTGCAAACTCCGATTTTCATGAATACCAAACTGATGGAGCAAATCGTTTGAGGACTGTTCATCTCAGGCTGAACAAATCACAAATGAATTGGCTGGACGTCAGACGTTACAATCTGTGATTTTATCGTTAATATATTTTTATTTTTGTATGTGTTGTTTATGCTACATTTAATATTTTACTTTCTCTTTTAATTTTTTTTATCTGTCATATTACCTATATTTTAGTATTTGAATGATTTGCCAAAAACATATTTGTAACATGATCAAATAAATCTGTCTATCTATCAAAAGTGATTCTCATTCAGGCGAGAAAGATTAAAAGAATAATATTTATTATATGTTGAGCTTTTGGAAAACGTTTATATCCTTTTTCAGGGCATGTAACTTGAATTTGAAATGAGAACAATAACAGTGGTAAATAAGTTGAAAAGCAAATTCTTCTTGACTGAGAACAATAACAGTGGTAAATAAGTTGAAAAGCAAATTCTTCTTGAAAAGTCACATGTTAAAATACTTGTTCCCTTTTTTTATACTAAATTCATGTTTCAGAGTGAACGTTATCATTATCAGAATCCCAACAAAGAAACAATGCCAATAAGTGATAAATTGTAAAAAGAAATTTTTTTATCAATAAAAACTAACTGGTGTGAGTACTTGGAATGTTTTGGTTTAGTTTTGGTGTCACCAATCTTGTGGGAAATATGAGTTTTATGAAGTATACATTTTACTGAGATTATTAATGTCTGATTTGTTGGAAACTGTATCACTAAATTCGACCCTAAAGACTTCTTTATTTTACGTTGTGGAACTATTGGGTTTCTGAAGAATATGCCATACTTCATTGAGAATAAAATGACAGTTGGAAAACAAGAAATATTCCTCAATATACAAAGTGTTAGTGAATAAGTGCGACAAACTTCAGGGGGTGATTCTGCATGAAAAAAAAAATTACAGTTTTTCATAAAAACTGACTATTTATTTACTGCTCTGAAACCGGTCGATATTTGCAAATGAAATTTGGTGAGTTTGAAGAGGTAATTATTGCGCATTTTTTTCACATGCAATTAAGAATTGTATGTTCATCATTGACGCGCATACGGGTAATGATCTCAATTTTTTTAAAGAAAAAAATGGTATGCCACTGAGATATTTCAAATTAAAAATCATTTTTGAATTCCTTGTTCAATTTGTTGCCTTTTTTTCGTATGGGGCGCCGTTTTTATGCAAAAAAATAAAACATCTTAACGTGTATTTGTCATTACTTTAATACATTATCTAGTAGCGATGCTAGTAGGCTACTGTCAACATTCTTTTAAATGCGAATATTTCAAAGAAATGTCAAATGAGCGTTTCTTTATTCTTAAGCTTTTAGTTTGGTATAACATTAATGATAATAAGTAATTCATTTTTCTTTTATCGAAAAGAATGGAAAATTATACAAATGCGGAATTGTCGGACATGCATTTTGTCTATGGTCAAAGTAGTGGAAATGGTCGGCACGATTGTATGCTGAGTTGTATCCAGGACGTTGGGTACCCCATCACACAATATTTGCTCGTCTTCACCAACGTTTGCGCGAAAATGGTACATTTAAGAAACAAACTGCTGACTGCGGGCGCCCTCGAGAAATACGAACTGTGCAACTAGAAGAAGCAGTTCTCGAGTTAATTGCGAAGTCACCTGAAACAAAAACTCGAAAAATTGCCAACATGCTGAATGTAAGCAACTTCACTGTATTTAAAATTCTTAGAGAACAGCAATTGTATCCGTTTCATATTCAACGTATGCAAGCTCTACTACCTAGAGACTTTTTCCACGCCTAGTTTTTTGCCATTGGATTCTTCATCAAATCGCTCAATTTCCTAATTTTTTAAATGGCATTTTGTTTACTTACGAGGCTAATTTTGGACGACAGTGTATACGAAATTTCCATAACAATCACCTCTGGACTGAGGAAAATCCACATGGAATCTTTGAAGCTCATTTTCAGCATTAGTTTTCAGTAAATGTATGGCTTGGGGTACTTGATGATCATTTAAGCGGTCCATATTTCCTCCCACAACGACTAACAGGCGACTCTTACCTTAATTTCCTACAGAAAGAGTTACCTGTTCTTCTTGAAGAAATTCCTCTACAGCTGAGACATCACTTCTGGTTCATGCATGATGATGCACCAGTACATTTTAGCATTATTGTACGTAATCACTTAGATACAGTATATCCAAATCGTTGGATAGGTAGGGGAGGTACGGAACATTGGCCTGCTCGATCTCCGGATTTAAATTCTCTAGATTTTTGCATTTGGGGTTTTCTTAAGTCATTAATTTATTCCACTCCCGTCGAAAATGTTGAAGACCTGAGGAATCGAATTATAGCTGGCTGTGAGACAATAAGAAATTCACCAGGAATATTTGGGCGAATACGACAATCAATGAGGCGAAGAGTTGAATCTTGTATCACGTCTGAGGGAGGTCATTTTGAACATTTGTTGCCTTTGCGCCTATTTATTTATTAGTGTTATTTTCTGTTATTTTCTGGTATAGTTCTTGATAATGTATTGAAAAAATGAAAAATACGCGTTATGTTTTATTTTTTTGCATAAAAACGGCGCCCCATACGAAAAAAAGGCAACAAATTGAACAAGGAATTCAAAAATGATTTTTAATTTGAAATATCTCAGTGGCGTACCATTTTTTTCTTTAAAAAAATTGAGATCATTTACCCGTATGCGCGCCAATAATGAACATAAAATTCTTAATTGCATGTCAAAAAATGCGCAATAACTACCTCTTGAAACACTAACACCCTGTATGTGCTATGAAGGAATTCTTCGGACTATTCTCACCTATCATATCGGTTATTCTAAGAAAATAAACACATTCATATAAAGCGAAACCTAAAATATTTACCTTTACAATATCTGGAGACTCCAAAAGTGTTCTTAGTCCATATTCAACCATCTGTGGACAGGAAATTAAATCGAAAACATACGAAAACCCACTTATTGTTGCTATTTGCATCAGAGTCAACTGCCCCTTAACGCCCAAGTTTATTCCTTCACAATCGAAGGCTACTACAACCCTATTACTAGTAAATGGCCAGTTTGAATCTCCACTTTTATTTACTTTCTTCAAAATATCATCAGTGATCATCTGACATTCACGTATGCTGCATACAACACGGGTATTTTGAAAAAGTTTTGTTTTCCATGAATCCGTGTGAGGCATATTCTGGTTCAAGAAGTTCTGTCGTTCCCGACCAGTATTTTCTTGAAGGGTCTTCAAGACAAGATTGTTTATCCTTTGTTTCAAAGATTGATTGTATGTAGAATTCGGTTTTATACCAGATTTTTGTTGTTCTGTGTGGGGTTGCGACGAAATTTGGTCATTAGGGATGTCAGGAGTTTGTTTGCTTTGGTTACCTAAAAATGCAGAAAATTTTGTCAACTATTTTTTACTTCATATGGTACATTCTCATTTTTCAAAATGAATATTGATTTTAATTTAGTTTGAAGAAAAAATAGCACGTGCTATTTGGCATATTCCTCTATGATTTGTCAATATACATTCTCGCCACACAAAAGGTTACTTACAATATACTTACAATACAATATACACACATACAAACGGTGTATCTTACTCAGAATATTCCTATGTTCAGGTAGTGGAATCATCAAACCCCAAATCTCTACAAGGAAATCAATTTTATTGGCAAAGAGGGGGGGGGGTTATGTGAATCAGATACCCCTCATTATTTTGGGGGCGATGAACATATATTTTTTCAACAGTTTAGGGCTAATTTTATTTAGGCTCTTAGTCCTAAAATAATTCAAGGAATTACCTCCTTCAATATGGACATAATATTTAGGAACACCCAAGGATAAAAATTGTTTCTATGAAAAGAAGTTTTTTCCAAAATGCATATAAAATTTATATGTCCAGTTATAATCAGAAAAAAATTTAAAAGTGATGAAACAAGGATGTCTTTATTTCGAATATGGAAAAAGATAAGATTTTTCTGTGTAAAGAAACCACAAAAAATTGGTCCTTCTATCTTCTGAAGCACAGAATTGAAAAACTTGAATTTGAACATTAAAGCACCCCCTCCTGAAGTAAAAGAGAAAAATATCTAGAATATCAAAGTTGAATATTATCGGCCTATTTGCTGCTGTATTAACTCCGTCATAACATTAATGAAACTCATGATTTTTCCTGAAAAAATAGAAATGAAAGTTTTGTGACTATGCTCACCAGTTCACCATGCTAGGGGAAGGTATCGGAGCGATCATCAGAAGACACAATCATAAATGCAGGAATTAAAAAAAATCTTTTGGGAATATGAATAGAGTAAATAAACACATAAGAAGTTTCCATGTAATATTTGAAGGTAATAAAAGACAGGTGTTGGCATTTGAAGAAAATAAGTAGATCATTTATACGAATTTTGACTCATCTTGTATGTGAAAAACAACATATTTATCTAATGTGATTTTTATGAATTCATATTTCCAGTTTAAACGAAGACGCATAATGCAGAAGATTGAAATCATCAATTTACTGAGAAAGTGGTAATAACCTCCAACGCAATTGGAAAAAGGGTAAGAAATTTCATATTCTTGAATGGATTGAATGGTATAATTAACAATGTGTTCCATTAAAAAAAAACATCTAAAGTATACTCTGTACTATTTCAAAATATTTTCAAATTAGGCAGTGACTTTAAATAAACCTCATATTTTGCTTAAATCAAACGAATTCAGAAAATGTTGACAACCTGTATGATTATTTTATTCTGAAAAGCAGAATGTTTGTCATTTTGAATAAGGTGATAATTTTAAGAAAAGTTTCCTGAAACGATTTTTTAGCTACATTGGTTTGACTAAAATATATTATAACGGGATTAAAAACTCAGAAACTACATAACTATGAAAAAAAAAAGTTTATTTTAAATTAAAAAAAATAATATTAATATTTATTATAATTTACTTTTAATGTGTATAGTTTGACTTCCTAGAGGAGTAATTCATTAATGTTAGAACATTCTCAATTTAGAACAATGGAAGATAGCAACTGTCTATCAACAGAAAATGATTCCACATCCTGTTCATATCTTCAAAGAATTCATAACTGTACTTTGAAATTCCATGTTATCAGAATTTGTAGGATAGTCAGGTCCTAAAAGGACTCGTATAATCTACTATTACTCTATCCTTAACATGGAATTTAATATAGCAGATAACATTATTTCTTTATAATCTAACGCCGGCTCTACACCATCGGCCATGATGGAAGAATACAGGCCATCACGAACGTGTAGAGGGCATAATCGCCTGTAATTGCCCATGATCGGTGACATTAGCCAACCCAATTCTGTGATCGTCCATCATGGCCGATGGTGTAGAGGACCCTTAAGGAGTTGATTTCATAGTATTGAATGAACCACAATATCTCACCCAGTTTGAAATTAACCATGCCATTCCTTTCTTCATTTTGAACACTTGAGGGAGATGGGGATGATATTGGTGACAAAGGAGGCTCAGGACTCAACGAGTTTACTTGTGCTTCATTCAACTTTTGCTGTAACTTCGGCTGTTTCAACCTATCACTTATAGATCTTGGAGATAGTTGAACAGGTAAAACTTTTTCCTTTTCTGCAGACGCCATTTGGGGGACTGCATGTCTTTCTTCCTTTTCTGTTTTCTCCGTTTTTCCAATGGAATCATCTTTCGTTTCAACCAACAAATTTTTGGCATTTTTCAACTCTTCATTAGTTTTTTTTTGGTCTTTGATCAATGATATTTGCGCTGTTACATGCTTCTGATTGATTTTTGGCGGTTGTAAGAGAGTTACCAGATTAGAGTGAATGTGGAAGCTGTCCGAAAATAATCGCAGGAAGCTTGTGAGGTGTGTTGGAGTGTTGAATAAATTCGACCAAACATTTTCCGGAAGATTACAACTGACAATTTGAAATAGCTGCTCAACTAAGATGGGACCCTTTACCTAGAAAACAATTATATGAAAATGACATCAATAGGAAAGTACACCCCACTATTCTCATTTAATTTTGCCTTGTATTTACAATAAAACTAAGTAGCATTCTCTTAAAGACTGCCTAGACGCTGTGCTGTCACACAATCAAAAATATGGCACAAGTAACCTCTTCACCACACTTACTCACTTCACACCTATATGCGCATTTCAATAACTAAGTTATCATCATCAGTAGATTAACGACACTAAATAAATTGTAACATTTTCTTTCAATTTATACCTGGTGTTTCTAATTGGGTTACTTCATAATTACTGTTCCTCAAGTCGCTAATGGGATCTTGTTGATTCTATGGGGTTCAAAGTAAACCAAGTGGAATACATAGGCCCATTATCCTCATTAAGTAAATTTTATTTTTATTATGGTTTTTGTAGATAACTATACTCTCGAGACAGTCTAATTTTCTAGTGTCGTTGACCCATTTTATCATTTTCAAATTATGAATTTGTCACCAGCTTCGATCATATGGTCCGCCACACTTGACTTATTCTCCCTTCGGTAGGTAGGGCCAAATTTTCGTGGAACCTTTTGGAAATTGAACGTTTTGTCTGATCATAATAGACTTTGTCACAATTTTGACAACTAATTTCATAAAGTCCCGACTTATCTAACATGTCAGTTTTATCCATGTTACAATTAGAAACACCAGGTATAAATTGTAAGAAAATGTAACATTTTATTTAGTGTAGTTAACCTACTGATGATAACTTAGTTATCGAATTGCGCATATAGGTGTGAAGTGAGTAAGTATGGTGAAGGGGTTACTTGTGCAATTTTTTTATAGAATTCTCTTATTATTATGTTACGCACATATTCAGAATGCTAAATAATTCCACCACCAATAAACTCCCTACATTAGGGCGACAAATCAAATTATTGTCCCGTATTTTAAATCGAAAGTAAAAAGGCCACATTACTATTTGAATGAAAAGTAATATTTTGTGAACATTTCCACCCCCGGTACATCCCCTTTGAGAGAACGACAAATTATTCTAAATAACCTTTCCTATGCTAATGCCCATGTATCATTCTTGCACAACACTCAATTTTTCTCTCTATTTGACTAATTGACATTTCCAAATCCAGAAAAGTTTTTTCAAATTTAATTTTTTACTGAACAAATCCAAAAATTTTCCTTTAATATAATACCTTAGTAAAGTTTTTAAAAGCTTCTAAAGGGGTAAAATCCATTAAAAAAAACAGCAATATCTCCTGAAACTATAAAGGCCTGGAGAATTGAAATTTAGCATAGGAATTAATGATTCAAGGGTCTGGGAGGCAGACAAGAAGCAACTTTCTCAAATTCATCCCTTTATGTGGTAGAGAGCTTAAAATGATTAAACTTTCAGAGTTTGGGGTGTTAATACACAGAACAATTTTAAACTTTCTAAAGATGGGAAATAGCACAGAAACCTTCTTGTTATATACTTAGATAATTTAATTTTAATAACAACCATTTTCAAAAAGAGGGATTTTTCAGATTTAGCCCCTTTAAAGAAATCGGAGACGAATGAAAAAACATAGTTTATTAGTAGTTTTTATTAGTCAGATTCCCAAATAAGAGGAACTTCACTTCTGATTTGAATTTGTATTTGGTGATTTCAAATAATTTAAAGAAGTTTTTTATGTTACTTACATTTCTGGTAAACAGAACAAAAATATATATTTTAGAGTACTATTCCTTATTTGCACTGAATCAAAAAAATAGTTATGGCAGTGTCCAAATCCGTGCGGGGGAAGCTATTACCTAACTAAACAGGGTGTAAACTAACTTGTTGCGCTATTATTATGAAAAATTATGAAAAAAAAAGAAAAGTCGCAGGTAAAAAAAAAAAATTCCTATAAAAATTTCAATGTTTAATGATTAGATGTTCGTTAACCTTGACCGTCTACTATCAACCTTCTTCAATACTCAGTCGGTCAGTGACAAACACCTAGGTAGTTTATTTCAACTAAACTAACTAAAACTATTTGATTTTCTCGCAATTACGTGATTTTTTTATAATTTGAAATTGTGGATAGTTTTTTGGAGATGTGTTAATTGATTTTATCTGTGAAAGCATGGATAATAACCTATAATAATAATGATGGAAGATATTGACTAAAATTTATCTTTCAGTCCCAGATGATTCCACATCTGATTTTATGAACCTCCTGCTGCACTTGTAGTATAAGAACCTTATAGTTAATAATTAATTATTCAATCATCATTGGTTGATAAGAATCGCGACTAAGTTGTATATTCCAAGTTGGTAGTGGTGGTAATGGGTGAGTGACAGATGCACTATGACCTGATTAGATTTATTGTGCCACACCTTCTTCTGCTTTTCCAGGGATTCCTCGTTTAAAGCAGCCCCAAATCTCTAAGAAGTTTGAGTATTTTGATCCATATTTGGTATTTATTCCACCGTTAGCTGGTGTGATTCCAGTTTTTTTGTGGTTTATAGTATTACACTGCATCAGATGTAATGGGGTGTTTCCGGTTTTTCTCTGCAAACCCTACAGGTGCCCTTTTCCTCTAAGTCAAGCTTCCTGAGATGTTCTCCTATTATACAATGCCCCATTAGAAACACCGTTATTGACTTGAGACTTCTCTTACTGAGGTTAACTAATGTCTTGGATCTTTTTCAGTCAAAGTTGCCAAGGAGATCTTTAGCTAGCCTCAGTCCTGGAAGTCTTTGCCATTCTACCTGTCTTTGTTTAGCTATTCCTGGAGGTGCGCTTCTCCTAGTCCGCAGAATTATTCTGGACAGTTCAGTGACGGTGATGCCTCTTTTTTATTTATCCTGTCTAGCTCATTCAATTTTTGTAGGCATTCCCATACCATCTTATGCTGCCAGAAGAGGTCAACACTTTGATGGCTGTTTGGTTATCACATAGAATTTCTATGTATCAGATGGTTAGTGAAATATGTTATCGTCCCTCAGTATTGCTAATAAGTGAAGCTCCATTGGAAATTGAAGATTGATGTTTATAAGCTTATGGGTAGTATTTCTTGTAAAGCCGCATACATGCATAGAACACCGTACCGAATTCGCCGCGAACACGAAATGACGCTGTTACGATATGGTGTTTTGTTCATGTCGGATGGAACGGTGATTTATATTCATAATTACAGTTTTAAAATCAAAAAGACAATTGCAATTTCTTCATTTTACTGGTGCCTACTTATAAAACTTGATTTATAACCAAAATTTAGCTATTTGTATCGATCCTCTAGCTCAGATTTTGGATGCTTCTTTAATAGTTTTTATAGCTGGGCTGAGAATATTTTCAGCAAGCAACACAAGTGTATACTAGTGGGAGTTTTCAATTTGAATTTTTTGTATTCAAATAATAAATATATAAAAATTTAAGGATTACATTAGTACAATGGGAGTTGTACAATTCATTCAAGATGGCTGATGTAGTACATAAACATTCAACAGCTGATTAACCTACGCAACAATCTGAGTTTTTTCATAATTCCTGGTGAAATACATTACATGCATAAATAAAATCTCAAAGCATTATCTATAAAACGGCGACATAAATGGATCAAATAAATCAATAGACCGGATTTTACCGAAAACAAACTCAAATATGCTTAAGTTTGTAGCAAACATTATTTTACTGGGGAGTACATTCACAAATATTCAAATAATAATTGACACAAATCTATTTGTATAGGAAAACCTGCAAAATTTAGATGTTGAACATCCTGATTCTGAATTATCGGGCTATGGTGATAACACAACTGAAAAAAATGTAGAACATCGAGCTGAAGTTATGATTTTATCATTTTTTCTCTCAGCATATGACAGATGTATTTTACTTCTGGGATATTGATAGTGAGACTTTTAATTTTATCGTTTCAGTTATTTTGAGCTGATAATAACAAAACAAAGTACACCACAGTATTAAACGCATTCACATTACAGATATAAATCGAATCTTAATGCATTTCTAGAAAACGATGACAAAAATAGATCAAATCAATAAACAAGATTTAACCTAAACCAAACTCAAATATGCTAGTGTTCGTAGCAAGCATTTTTTACTGGTGAGTAGGTTCACAAATAGTTGAATAGTAATTGGCACACTTTTATTTTCATAGGAAAACCTGTAAAAGTTAGATGATGAACATCCTGAGTCTCGAATTTATTATTGGAAATTTTTTTTTTGCAGTCACTTGTTTCCCATAATTAAAATACAGATAGGGGGTTCTCAAAATCTCTACATGCCCTTATCTCGAGAGGATGGGGGGGTAAAAGCCATTCTTACGTAATATTTTATAAGTCGAATTGTGCGAACATAGAGTGATGGATATTTAAGCATTCGGAAAAACAACTCAGATCAATTTTTTCTTTTTTAATGTACCATTTCATTTATACATATTTTTATTTTTATTTTTTTTATTGTTTATTAACACGTTGAAGGACACAGGGAAATCCGAAATTGTTCTCATTGTGACACAGACAGATTTGTATCTTTGTCTTAATATTCATAATTAAAAAAAAATATCCCACGTATTTTTGTAAAAACATCGCACTAAAATAAAATATTATTATAATCTTTGGGAAAAAAATATTATATCCAAACTGGTAGAAAAAGTCAGATGTAGTTGATTTCATACTCTGCTTTGATGCACTTATCATAACTATCACAAAGTCACTTGTAAGAAACAAACAGTATTGAAAAGGGAAACATTCGCAATTGAATATTGTTTCAAAAATAATCTCGCAATTATTGTAATTATTCAGAACGTGAACTGAACACTATTGCCAGGCAAGATTTTCACATGCACGGTTTACAAAGCTGTCTACGAACTAAAGTTTGTGAGATTCAACTAGTGTTTTCTGCTTGGCTGGTGAATGAAAGATCTCAATTAGCAACCAATGAGAAAACAGTACGCGGTGTGCACAATAAATAATTTGAACATTATTGCCTTTGTCTTTTGCTGGTTCTTAAAACTAAACACTGAGCTGTTCCGTGCGAATTCTGAAGAGTGGAAGACAAAATAAATCACTCGTCGCATTTATGAATGAAGTAATAAATTTCTATTTTGGTTGGATTCTGCAGTCGCCAATCACTGTGCATATTTAAGATGAGGAAATGCTTCGAGCCGGATATTCATAAAATCAGATGTGGAATCATCTGCAACTGAAAGATAAACTTTAGTCACTATCTTCCATCGTTCAAGATAACCTCTTGTGGGGTATTCACGTTGAAAAAGGAAACATTCTCAATTGAATTTTGACTAGATTTTTCTGTGAATTGAAAAATCCACGATAAAAAAGTTGTTTTCTTCACTTTGAAATTGAATATCTATCTCAGGCAGCATGCAATGAAAATGAACTCTTTGTGTACATTTACCACACAGTCAGTTCAACATTCTACGTTATTCAAATTTCGAGTTAAATATTTATTGTATTCGGCAATTGCCGAGGTTTTCACCTGAAATTAGGCGGGATGGGGCTACCCAAAATTTTGTCGAATTTTACAAAACATTTTTTTCAGATTTTTAACCACTGTAATTCGTTATAAAACGACATTATACACTCGTCATTCACAGGTGTGCAAGAGGTTAGATTACACCCTATATATATATATATAAAATATTATTTTATTGTATGAATAGAAAGACTGATGAATCCAAGAAAAACAGAATCGTAAAATTCTAATTAATATAAACGAACATGAAAGGAGCGTATTGGCTATTGGACGCTATATCCTGTTTATGTGTACATCTCAAATACAAGTTTGCACCGAAGTATTTTTCTTCAAGTGGGTGTTGTTTCTTTATTAACCTGGATATAGAATTTTATGTAATTCATTGTAGGAATATTCGGTAGACGGAAATAAAGCCGCTAGAAAAAAGCCGCCGGAAATATATGAGTTTTTATGACTAAAACGACGGCGCGCGGCGTTGTGATAAAATTGGGAAGGTCAAATTCTGGCCGATATTTTATGCAAGAAAACGAAACTACACGAACCTATTGCACACAATCCGTGATAGTTATCACGTGTCTCTTAATATTAACTATGCAAAATTGAACGCCGTTCCGCGTTCTGTCCAATTTAATTCGGATGTGAGAGGATGCAGTGGGGAGTTGTGCCGCATTTGTTACCGACCCCTATTAAGCCGTATGACGTTAGTGACCATCAACGTGTTAAGTTTTCAAAATCTTCAAATTATGAGTTTTAGTGCAATTGATCCTTTTCTAAAACCAGATAAAATCTTACGTAAGAAGGGGGAGTGGGAGTCCGAGAAATCTTATGTGCTCTTACATGAGGATAGGGGGTCATAAATGGCCAAATTTGTCCTTACGTAATTAATGAATGGCCCCTAACACAGCTGAAAAATCCTAGAAAAGTAAGAGTAGAACATCGAGCTGAATTTAAAAATGTAGTACCACCAATGATGATTCTATACATGTTTTTATTAACACGCTTTTATTAGCTTCACTTGTCACACATCCTTACTGAGTGCCCCGCTTTGGTGCACCAGAGGAATCGGCATGCCCAGCTGATTCTCAGATCACGTGGGCGCACAATGGGCCCAAGTAAAGAGGCCTACGTGCACGGGTTCTCTGGAACCAGCCCACCATGTGCATAGAAGAAGAAGATTTAGTCTTATAGCACTTGTAACTGTTTCGCACTCAACAGGTTTTTATTCTTTGTGCATAGCTATTATGGTATATGGAGTCACATTTCAGTCCACTGACTGTATTTTTTACAATAATTATACACTTTTCCAGATCGGTCTGAATCGCGTTTATCATCGGCAGACGTCTTGTTTAATACTCGAAACAACTACTTTTTGAGCCTTAAAGATGAATTTATAAAAATTTCTAAAAATGGCCATCTGCAATATTTTGTCTGAAATGAAAATGAATACTTATTGATTTTGAAGTATTGAAAATAATCTCATTTCTTTGGCACCAAGAACTAGACTGAATGATAATGCTTTCTGAGTTGCTGATAAGTTGCTCAGCATTTTGGCCAGAAACAGTCATTGTAGTATCGCCAGCAAACATTGTAACATAGCCTTCCATAATATGTTGTAGCAGATAGTTGACATGTGAGAGAAATAGTAACGGTCCTAGAACAGAACTCTTCAGCATTACCAGTTTTTGACTCAGACGACGAGCCATTGCAGAGTAGGACCATTTCATATCTATCATATAAGATTGTATTCAATTCATCAAGTTATGTGCTTATTCCTTATTTATTTATTGTAGTTTGTCAAACTTTTAGTGTAGCCCTGTCAATCTCCTCTCTCTCTTTCTTAACGAGCCAATACACTTCAGATCTCAAATTGATCAGGTGTTCATTCCACAAAATGAAGTCCCTGTGTGTGACTAGATTTGTGTGCATCTATAATTGCTTCATTGACAGCTTCTAATATTTTTATTAATTTCAAGTTGACTTTTCACTCTGACGTTGACCTCCTCTAAACAATACCTCAGATTGGTGGAGTATTTATACCAGTCTGTGTTTCTACGATTTCTGGTTGAGATTGGTACTATCACAAGCCCCACTACAATTAGAAATATAGTTCGATGGTCCAAAAGGGAGGGTTCGTTTGAGTCCCTCCAATTTCTTACCACTTTACTTCACTTCACTTCCAAGCTTTATGTCAAATACTTATGTCTAGTTCTAGTTACAAAGGTCTACATCCTACGCTTAGTATATTCAGTGAGAGATAAGTGCCATGTGAAGTGGAATGAATAGAAAAAAAATCGAATTTAAACGGTTTTCTTCACATAAAGGATTCAATATAAAATTGAACCAGAGAAAGGTAGATCTCAGGTGAAAAACAACTACTTTCCTGGCAAATACCACGCAGAACGTTGAATGATATTCACCTGAAAATCCATGCATACTTCCATTAATATCAATGGACTTAATGCAAATGTTTCTTTCTATAAGCTTTCGATTATGTTTGTATTTTGGTGTTCACCTAACAATCCGCATACCGGTTCAGGCTTCTTAGCCATCGTCGGTAGTCAACAGCCAAAGGTCCAAGAACTCTGGCTGAAGTGAGACAGCGTAAACAAACCATCATCGATCTTTAACACCTATAGTGCGGAAAAGATAAACTTTAACTGGCGTACCTAGTGACAGAAAAAACCTCGAATCTCCCACCTCGATAGGTTTCTAAATAAAGATTCCTTCTCGTAAGTGGAAGCCGTCTAGCATATATGAGGATAAGTGCCATGTGAAGTGGAATGAATAGAAAAAAATCAATTTAAAACGGTTTTCTTCACATAAAAGGATTCAATATAAAATTGAACCAGAAAGGTAGATCTCAGGTGAAAAAACTACTTTCCTGGCAAATCTAGACGTTGAATGATATTCACCTGAAAATCCATGCATACTTCCATATAATATCAATGGACATTGAATGCAAATGTTTCTTTCTGATAAGCTCGATTATGTTTAATTTATGGTGTTCACCTAACAATCCATACGGTTTCAGGCTTCTTGGCCCTCATCAGTCGGAGTAGTCAACCAGCCAAAGGTCAAAGAACTCTGGCTGAATGGACAGCGTAAACAAACCTCATCGATCTTGAACACCTATAGTCGCCGGAAAGATAAACTTTAACTGGCGGTACCTAGTGACGAAAAAACACTCAATCTCCCACCTCGATAGGTTTCTAAATAAGATTCCTTCTCAGTAAATTGAAGCCGTCTAGCATATAGTAGAGATAAGTGCCATGTGAAGTGGAATGAATAGAAAAAATCAATTTAACGGTTTTCTTCACATAAAGGATTCAATATAAAATTGAACAGAAAGGTAGATCTCAGGTGAAAACAACTACTTTCTGGCAAATACCACGAACGTTGAATGATATTCACCTGAAAATCATGCATACTTCCATATAATATCAATGGACTTGAATGCAAATGTTTCTTTCTGATAACGATTATGTTTAATTTATGTCGTGTTCACCTAACAATCCATCGGTTTCAGGCTTCTTGGCCCTCATCAGTGCGGTGTCAACCAGCCAAGGTCAAGAACTCTGGCTGAAGTGAACCAACGTAAACAAACCATCATCGATCTTGAACACCTATAGAGCGGAAAGATAAACTTTAACTGGCGGTACCTAGTGACGAAAAAACACTCAAAATCTCCACCTCGATAGGTTTCTAAATAAAGATTCCTTTCGTAGAATTGGAAGCCCGTCAGCATATAGTAGAGATAAGTGCCATGTGAAGTGGAATGAATGAAAAAATCGAATTTAAACGGTTTTCTTCACATAAAGGATTCAATATAAAATTGAACCAGAAAGGTGATCTCAGGTGAAAAACAACTACTTTCTCAAATACCCCAAACGTTGATGATATTCACCTGAAAATCCATCATACTTCCATATAATATCAATGGACATTGAATGCAAATGTTTCTTTCTGATAAGCTGATTATGTTTAATTTATGTTGTTCACTAACAATCCTCGGTTTCAGGCTTCTTGGCCTCATCAGTGGATAGTCAACCAGCCAAAGGTCAAGAACTCTGGCTGAAGTGAGACACAGCGTAAACAAACCATCATCGATCTTGTAACACCTATAGGTCGCGGAAAAAGATAAACTTTAACTGGCGGTACCTAGTGACGAAAAACACTCGAAAATCTCCCACCTCGATAGGTTTCTAAATAAAGATTCCTTCTCAGTAGGGTAGCAAGCCGTCTAGATATAGTGAGAGATAAGTGCCATGTGAAGTGGAATGAATAGAAAAAATCGAATTTAAACGGTTTTCTTCCCAAAAGTTCAATATAAAATTGAACCAGAGAAGGTAGATCTCAGGTGAAAAACAACTACTTTCCTGGCAAATACCAGAACGTTGAATGATATTCACCTGAAAATCCATGCATACTTCCATATAATATCAATGGACATTGAATGCAAATGTTTCTTTCTGATAAGCTCGATTATGTTTAATTTATTAGGTGTTCACCTAACAATCCATACGGTTTCAGGCTTCTTGGCCCTCATCAGTCGGTAGTCAACCAGCCAAAGGTCAAGAACTCTGGCTGAAGTGAGACCTAGCGTAAACAAACCATCATCGATCTTGTAACACCTATAGAGTGCGGGAAAAGATAAACTTTAACTGGCGGTACCTAGTGACAAAGAAACACTCATCTCCCACCTCGATAGGTTTCTAAATAAAGATTCCTTCTCAGTAGGAATTGGCAAGCCCGTCTAGCATATAGTGAGAGATAAGTGCCATGTGAAGTGGAATGAATAGAAAAATCGAATTTAAACGGTTTTCTTACATAAAGGATTCAAATAAAATTGAACCAGAAAGGTAGATCTCAGGTGAAAAACAACTACTTTCTGGCAAATACCAAGAGCGTTGAATGATATTCACCGAAAATCCAGCATACTTCCATATAATATCAATGGACATTGATTCAAATGTTTCTTTCTGATAAGCTCGATTATGTTTATTTGTGTGTTCACCTAACAATCCATCCGGTTTCAGGTCTGGCTCATCGTGAGTGTCAACCAACCAAGGTCAAGAACTCTGGCTGAAGTGAGACCAGCGTAAACAAACCATCATCGATCTTGTAACACCTATGGTGCGCGGAAAAATAAACTTTAACTGGCGGTACCTGAGTGACAGAAAGAAACACTCAATCTCCCACCTCGATAGGTTTCTAAATAAAGATTCCTTCTCAGTAGGGGTGGCAAGCCCCCCTAGCATATAGTGAGGAGATAAGTGCCATGTGGGGGAATGAATAAAAAAAACAATTTAAACGGTTTTTTTTATAAAGGATTCAATATAAAAATTGAACCAGAAAAAGGAGATCTCAGGTGAAAAACGCTACTTTCCCGGGGAAAAACCATAGACGGAAAAATTTAGAAAATACATACTTCCATATAATTTTTAATGGACATTGGTCAAATGCCTTTTTGATAAGCTCGTTATGTTTGGTATTGGTGTTCACCCCAAAAATCCCCATCCGTCTGATGAGGGGGGCCAAAAGGGGCCGGGGAAAACCCTTGCGGTTGTTAGGTGAACGCCATTTAAAATTTTGGGTTTTTTAAAAAAACTTTATTTTCCCAATCCCTGATAACAAGGATTTCAATTTAAAAACATTAACGTTCTCGTGGCAAATAAGTTTCCCTGAATCTACCTTTTTCCGATTCAATTTTAGTCCACCCCAAAGGAATTTTTGGTATTTATTTTTTTATAAAACCCCAAAAATTTTTTTTGAAACCCGTGGTTTTTTAGAATGTTCTTCGTCTTTAACCCCCCCGGTTAAATTTATCTTTTCCCCTACCCCTACAAAAAAATATAAATTTTGGGTTTATTCGGGAAATTTTTCCCAAAACCCCTTTTTTTCCTTTAAAATCTATTTAAAGGAAAATAAACTTTCAAAAAAATTTGCATTAAAATTAAAATATTTGAAAAGAAATAACCTTTTAATTTTTTCCGAAGGGCCACCTTCCCCCAATTTTCCCCAAAAAAATTCCAAAAAACCTTTTTTTTTCTTTTTCCCTTCCTCCCCTTTTTAAAATCCCCCCAGAAACTTTTTTTGGGGGGAAAAATTTTTTTTCTCTTTTGCCCTTAAAATCTTTCCTTGTTACAAATAAATGATTTTTTTCGTTTTCCACCGCCCCAAAATGGGGAACCCGCCGCGAAAAGGGGAATAATTAAACTTTTCGAAAACGCTTCAATTTTTGATAAATACCCCAATTTTTAGGGGAACCAAATTTTTTTTCCGGGAAAAAAGTTTTGCCCTTCCCCCTTTTAAAATTTTTAAAAAATTTTTTTCCCCCCTTGGGGCCATAACCCCACGAAAAAATCTTTATAAAACACGGGAAAAACAATTTTTTTTGGCCCCCGGTTAAAAATTTTTTTCCTAAAAATGCAAAATAAATGAAATTTTTTCGTTTTTTACTTTCCAAAGCCAAAATTTCCCCCAACCCAAGCCCAAAGGGAAAAATTTTCAGGAAAAAACCTCGAAAAAAAGGGGATTCAAAATTTATATTTTTAAAAAAAATAAAATTTTGAGTGAAAAGTACTGGTTTTGGGGAAAAACCGTTTTTTTTTTGCTTTTAATCCTTTTTGAAAAATTTTAAAAAATTTTTTTCTTCCCCCTGGATTTTCTTTACTTCCCCCTTTGGGGGGGCTTAAATGAAAATTTTTTGAAACAGGGAAAGGGGAATTTTTTTTTTCGTACTTTGGGGGCCGGTTTAAATTTTTTGGCTAAAATTTTAAAACGTGTAATTTTTTTTTTCCTTTCCCGGGGTTTTAACCACGGGATTTATTTTAAAGGGAAAAAAGGGCCGAGGAAAAAGGGGACCCGGAAAAAAAAAGAAAAAAAGCTTTTATTTGATATTTTAATGGAGGAATTTTGGGAAAAATTTGGGGTTCCGTTTTTCCGGGAAAAATTTTTCCCCATCCTTTCGTTCCGGGGCTTTTTTGGGAAATTTAAAAAAATTTTTTTTTCATTCCGCCCACCCCCCAGGGGACTTTGGGCCCGGCCTTTTTTTTCCCCCCGGAAAAAATTTTTTCCCATTTAAAAAAACATTTTGGGGTTTTTTAATGGGTTTTTTCCACTGCCCAAAAGGGGTAAACGGGGCCCCGGCCCCCTTCGGCTGAAAAAAAGCCGTTTTTGGTTTTTTTTGGGGGTTTTTCGGGGTTTTCTTTTGCCGGGTTTTAAAAAACCTTTTGCTACTTTAAGGGAAAAAGGGAAAAAATTTGGGGGCCGAAAATGGTTTTCTTTTTGAGGGGCAAAAATGTTGCTCGAAAAGCCATTGGGGTAAAAAACCAAAAAATGGAAAAAAAAATTTTCAAAAAAAAAGAATGTAAAAAAAAAACCGGGGTTAAAAAGCATTTTTCCCAAACCTTTGGGGGGGGGGGGTCTTTCCCCTTTTGGGTTAAAAATTTTTTTGTTTTTTGGGGGGGGGGGTTTTCTTTCTTGTTTTCCCCCAATTTTTTTTTTTCGTTTTTTTCCCCTTTTTGGGGAGGCTTTTTTTCTGAGAAAAAACTTTTTTAAATTTTTTTTTTTTAAAGGGAAAAAAAAATCCTTTTTTTTTCACCGTTCCCCTTTTTTGGTTTTTTTTTTAAAATTTTTAAATTTTTTTTAAATGGTGTTTTAAAAAAATTTTGTTTTTTTCGTTCCTCTTTGATTAGTGTTTGTGCTTTTTAACAACAAGTATAGAAATTGTCAATACAAACAAAATCACATATATAAATTAAAACTAACCTAAAAACATGAAAATACAAAACTGTTTACAAAATTAATAAAACATGTGACAAATACATCACAGTGAATTAAAATGAATCATTAAAATATTCCACTATTACTATGCGGAGGTGCAGATCAATGCCCTCTGCCGATTCAGCAATACTGGTTACAGATTTCTGAGAGGTGGTTGGTGCTGGTGTCTTGTTTGCCTCCAATGTTTCTCTCTTTTCTGTCTTTCGGTTCTCTCCTTCCAGGTTTGTAGGTACTTTGTTTTCATGATGAAAAATAGACGTTTTGCAAACTTTTTTTAGGTATTTAGGTAAATAAAAAGAAATGCACTTGCCATGCTTAAAAGTTAAATTACACCCTGTATACATTCTTCAATTTATGTGTTTATTTTGAATTCATTTACTAATGTTTTTTTTTGTTAATCAATCGTAGTGCATTTATCAAAAATTATATGTATTTTACAAGTTCCATAAAAAAGTAAACACTCACCTCTATACATTTAGCTAAAAAATCCAGCAAAGTCTGTGTTTCTTGTGGGTCTATTTTAACATCTGGCTGGAAATGAAGTTCTGGAGGACAATGACTTTTTACAGATTCAAAATTAGCTAATATCACAGTTTCCTTTTCATCGTCTATGATAAAAGCTTCTGGGTGTTTCGAAAGGAAATCCCGAAATTCGTGAAAGTGTTGTCCTGAAACATGTCGTACTTCTGGACTAGCTTGAGATCTATGTCCCAAAAGACTACGTATAGGCACTTCAGTTCCTTCACCATATTGGGCTAGCTTCTCAGAAAAATATTCTACTGCTTGGGTATTGTAGTCTTTGCCTCCTACAACCATAAATAAAATTATTATTACATTCACCAAATGACCAACCTGTTGTTGAAAGTTTTTGTTAATAGAGTAGATCAACAGATTACTGGATATACTTCGATATACTTCTGAAATGCAAGGTTTTTAGAAAAAAAGTGAGAGTTTCAATTCACTCTGTCATATCATAGTCAGAGAAAATTTCCATATATCCCACATCCTTCGAAAATCATGTAGGGTATGATATACGATCTCAGGTTATTACAAATTATTTGGTCTCGACATACAACTAAATAATTGACAGAAAACAGTAATAAAGACTAAATATATTGATAAATGATTAGAGGAATGTTTATTATAGGTACATTTTAAAATATAAAAGTACCAGTAAAAAGTATTTTTGCAATTTTATCATAAACAATGTTGGAAATGTTTTTTGAGACTTAAATTAAATTATTATCTACTATAGAATAGAATAGTACTTTATTGATCCATAAAAAACCAGGTACATGGTATTGGATAAGTCAAGAATTATGATAAATTTAATATGTAGATGTATAAAAAAATAGGATACGACACAATGAAATAAATAAATAAAATAAAATAAAATAATGCACAAGATACAAATGTCAACTCACTGCTACAAGAACACATGACCCTAAATATAATATGTATACCCTTATATAAAAAAAAACATTCGAGAGGTGAGAAATTAGACTATGGCTACAAACTAATTCTAATTAATAGGTTCCAATATGTGGGAATCATCAAAGTACTCTTGTAATGTATAATAAGCTTTCGAATATAACAGTTGTTTGAGGTTTGTTTTGAACCTATTGAAAGCAATGCAACTTTTGATGAAGACAGGGAGCTTGTTGTATATTTTGCTGCTAGCATAAGTTGGAGATTTTTCCAAAGTGGATGTTTTGTGGATCGTGGTCAATAAATTAGCGCCATTTCTTGTTTTGTATTGGTGATGAGTATTATTTTTTTCTAATTTAGGTTCATTCTTTTTAATATATAAGCAACACTTAAGTATAAAAATGCAGCAAACGGTCAGTATTTTCTTATTTATGAATGTCTCTCTGCATGAATCGCGTGGTTTCAAATTAAACATCAATCTGATAATTCGCTTCTGGGCTATGAATATCCTATTTATCTCCGTTGCATTTCCCCAAAGTATGATGTGGAATGATAAGGCTGAGTAGACAAGTGCATAGTATACTTGAATCAAGATGCTTTCATGGAGCTCATGTTTTAGTTGATTGATGGCAAAGTATGACTTAGAAAGTTTATTAGATGTTAGTTCGATGTGTTTAGACCATGAAAGTGATTCGTCAATTGTCACACCAAGAAACTTTGTGAAATGATGGATCTGAATAAATTCATTACGTAACTCCATATTTTTGTTAAAAAATATGATTTTGGTTTTATGGGGATTTAATATAAGTTTGTTTGAGTTGCAATATGTTGTCATTTCCTAAATTGCTTGTTCAATAGCCTCAGACATGTCTCCCATGGTAGGCTCGGTTATTCCTAAAGTTGTATCGTCAGCATAATTAATCAAGTGGAAACGTTTACTGATGTTCATTGGAAGATCATTGAGAAAGAGAAGGACCAAGAATTGAGCCTTGCGCCATCCCAGTATTCATCGTAAATTCATCTGATTCTACCCCATTCAGGTTCACAAATATTTTCCTGTTGCATAAAAATGATTTGATTAGTTCCAATACATTCCCTCTTATACCAATATTATACAACTTAGAGGCCACAAAGTCTTTATTAATAGAGTCGAATGCCTTCGACAGGTCGAAGAAAATTCTCGAAACATATTTCTTATCATCAATTGCTTTATATAGATAGTCTGCGAATAGAGTGGTTGCAGTTTCAGTGGATCTCTCTGCCCTGAATCCATGTTGGGATTCGACTAATATATTGTGTTTGACTAAGAAATCGATGAGTCTGTTATATATCAGTCTCTCAAGTATTTTTGAAAATATACCGAGGAGACTGATGGGTCTATAGTTGTCAATGTCAGATTTGTCTCCACTTTTATGTACAGTGATAATTTTACTGAGTTTCAGAATAGTCGGAAATTCATCGTTCACAATGCATAAGTTAATAAGAGATGTTAAGGGGTCTGTTATACTATCACAGACTTCTTTCACAACTTTCACCAGCACATCATCTGGACCAGTTGACATGGTATTCTTCAGGTTACGAATTATTGATTTCATTTCTTGGGTCGTGGCTGGTTCGAAAAAAAAGGTATAAGGGAGTATTTCTCCAGCTGTACATATTTGAGATCTGTCGGATCCGAAGTGTTCCTTCATTTTTTCCTCGATTATACTTGAGAAATATTCTCCAAAGCAGTTTGCTGCTATTTCAGGATCTATAACTTCAACATTATTTATGTTGAGGTGAACATCCCTTGTTTCATGATTCATCCTTCCCAGTTTTGAGTTTACCTCTCTCCAGATTTGTTTTATTTTGTTATCAGCACTACATATATTTTCATTCAGTTTTTCTCTTTGCATTTCTTAACGACTTACGATAATTTTTCCTTTTTATTTTATAAATCCTTTCCAAACAGGTGCTGCTAGATTGCCTATACATATGGAAAGCATTGTCCAGATCATTTTTTTCCTGTTTCAACTCATCGGTGTACCTCTTGGTATTTGGACGCATTGCTGTGTTAGGCATTAGTGGGCATGACTCGTTATATGCCTGTTTGAATTGATTAATAAATATTTCAAAATTGGTGGATGGTGATAAGAACTAAATACTTATTACCAATATAATCCTTCCATTATTAATTTGAATATCGATTGGATTATATTTATGTTTGGTTGGGAATATCATGGTTTTTGTTTTAGAGTTTGAGTATATTAATATTTAGGAACTATGAAACTTTTTCAAGTGAACGATTAATTTTCACAATCACATTTTTTCAAACTATAATCACTTGCAACAATGAGTGTGTCATCAGCAAATACATTTAAAAATTGAAAATCTTGGATATAGTTGATGGCATTGAAATATAGTATAAATAGTAGTGGTCCAAGAACTCTGCCTTGTGGGAGTCCTGTCACTGATATTTTAAAGACAACACCATTCACTATGGTTCTTTGATACCTATCAACATAATTTTCAAATCACGTATTTGTATCTGCAATAGTAAATCAATATCAATCATTTCAAAGGCTTTTTTGAAGTCTAGGAATACTGCTATCATCCATTATTAATTTCCATTCTTTTACTGTTAGCTGTTGTGAAGAGTGTTTCACACGAAAGGTAGACTAATAATCCATTAATATTTTTTCAATGGTGATAAAGTACTTACAGGTATAAAATTAAGTGACCCATTATTATTACTGTTTTCAAGAATTGGTACAATAGTAATTAATTTAGGTTAATCGGGAAATTCACCAGTAACAAGAGATGTATTAATAAAATTCAATATTACATGACCAAATACTGGAAATACAGACTTTAAAATTGTATTATTCATTATATCATAGCAACCTTTATTATCAAGATTAGAAATGATCTCTCTTAAATCATTGTTAAAACATCAAATTCACTTATTCGGTCATTTACAAGAGATATGCTAGATTTTATTTATGTTGTACTGTTGACAAAAATGAGTTGAATAAGCCAGCATTCTCAGTATATAGTTTAGCCATGGTATTTCTACCTTCAAAGATAATTTCTTTTGGTAACATTCCATTATTAGGTTTTATCAATGATTTTAAAATTTGCCACATTTTTCTGGTATCAGAGCATTAGTCGATGACATTTTCAAATAATTTATACTTTCTCTTTCCTTAAATTTTAGTAACTTTCTTTATTGATCAAGGATTTTTTTAACAATTTCATAATACCATTGTACCTGATTTATATTACTGGTGGAACACTTAACTGGAGAAATATTAAACAACTTACTAATATTATTTACTATTTCATTAATAATATTACAATAGAATGGTGTTTTGAAAAGGAAATGGTGCCAGCATTATGCTACTGAAGCCTTTTGAAGGTAATATATGAGAAATATGAGAACCTGGATACAATTTTATGTTGGAGAACGAGTTGCAGAATGGGGGGGGGATTATAAATTTCGTAGTTGGGCTGAGGATGTCCTTCGATGATTTGCTATTGCGTTAAAATTAACAGTGCTGCTCCTAGGTGGCGTATGGAGTTAGTAACAAGGCCTACCCAGAATACTGTGTGAATGATACATTCTATGTTTGTGAGAGTCCCGCCGTCATAGACGTGCATTACAAAAATAAATATGGGATGCAGTATTGCCTAGAGCAAGCGAAAGCTGCATCCCCTCGATACAACCCCCTTGTCTATGCCGGTTAGAGGATGAGAACGGATTTCTCGCAAGGGAGTATGTCCATATTGCGCGGAGTGGAAGCAGAAGGACAAAAAATGAAGAGAGAGAGAGAGGGAGAGGAAGAGGAAGAGAGTTGCAGAATTATTCAAAAATTATAAAGATCAAGAATACAGTCTTTTATAATTGATAAACTTCTTGAATGAAGTTAGATAACTATACAAAAATAAAAACCCTCTTTATGAAATTTAGAAAAGAAAGCACACAACCCAAATTTCATCTACAAACTATAGTAATCCTAAAACAATGGATACCGGTGAGGCAAGAGTGAACAATTGTAACTGAATTTTAATTAAGAAATGAAAGGCAGATTTTAAGACCCATGACTCCAAAAGTATTCGAGACCGCAAAGTTTTGATTGCAGATTCGTGTTCAGCAAGAAAAAATACGTACATACCACAAAAATTATTGGGATCGGAGATGGAGCCAACAAATTGATAATTTCATAAATTAGAAGTAGGTTATATGGAGATTTCACTATTTTTTTATTTTTGGGTGAAGTTTAAATTCGATATATGGTAATAATTGATGAAATAATTGGTGATCCTGAACAACACTCAAAATGAAAATTTTCAAAACATAATATGTTTCTTAAATAGACATAAGACCGAGAATAATACCTATAATACAAAATAAAGGCAAAAATAGAGATAAAATCTAAAAAACATACTGCACCATTTATTATTGGGTTGTGGAAAATGTATTCCAATCAAACATGTGATACTGATATTTATATTTTTATGACTGGATACCAATATAAAGTATATAAATATGAATCCAATATTTTTTTAATGATATTACTTGATTCATCTGACACTTATTAATACTTTTTTAAATCTTTAGCTTCTTCAGGGTAATCATTGTTTGCTAATTCAAAATGAATTATAATTTTAAATATGATGGATAACAAGTACGAATAAAATTATAAACTAAAACAGAACTCGAGAAACACACATAATTTATATTTCATCAGAAAGAAGGTCAAACCTGAAATATGATATGTGGCAGAAAAATTATCACATTATTATTAATTAGTACTTTCAACAATAAGCTGTATATTATATTAATCATTATTTCACATCATTCATTAATACCTATTACTTTCATATTCAGATTGTAATGTGGTGATAGACAATTGAGTATTCCAAAGGAAAACATTATTAGTGAGCATTTCAGATATGCAAATTTTGTAAAATATATTTTCAGATAAAATACCATAGGGGCAATGATGTGACAGTCAGGGTCACATTTTATTCAATTCCTAGAATCAGCTTAATGTGGAGGAAAAAATATGAACTAACCCATCTACTGAATGCTTCACAATAGGTATATTGTAATTGCGTAATTAACATATTGACTGCCACAGTATTTTCAGGATTCAGGTCTGAGAAGCCAATTCAATTTAATCGTTTTATGTTATTAAAAACCCTTATTATAGTTCATAGTATTCCTCCGAAAGCATATAGAAAGTAATTTTTTGAAAAAACATAAGATTGATCTCTTAGTTGGCTTATGTATCAGAAATCTCTTCACGGAAGCCAAACTACGAGTTAATTTGTGCACAGACACGCTTTGACCTGTTGCTTTCCTACAGGAATAAGCCTCTAAATTTGTTAATAATAAATCAGATTTAGAGTCAAATGCATCACATTTACGTCTTTCTCAGTGTTGTTTTATAATTATTTTATAATCAATTTATAAATTTCTGTTCATTCATTAATATATTTTCTGTTCATGTAAGCCAACCATGATTTTTTGTTCTCCTCCCTGAAGCCATCAATTCATATTTACACTGACATACTATGAATTTAATCGTAGGTGCACACATATGGCAAGCAAAGAAACTACGAGATAACGCGTCCTAGGCAAGAACGCCAACTACGAGTTATCTCGTAGTGGGCAGTCAACGTGCTATTTGTATGCTCAATTTTATCCATTCATTTACATATATATAAATCATAAAATATCTACCCTGGTATGGATGTAGGATGGTATTTAGAAAATTATATTTTGAGTAGTTATCAAAATCAGAATATCTTTATTAAACAAAAAAGAATACAATTTAATTTAAGAAAATTAAAATTGTTTCTTGGAAAAAAATATTTACTTCTCACCTAAACTATCCCTATTGCTGCTCTGTTGAAATGTATTTATGGTAACGTAATCCCCATCGATTGCAAACAGTGATGGATACTGAGTCAAAAATTTCTTTAGGCCACTTTGACTTCCACCAGCAATTTGTCTCATTTCTTTGGTGAATCCTTTCGACCCAAATTGACAGCTCAAATCATGTAAAGTTCTTGGTTCGCCCTTATCTAGCAAACGTTCAAAGTAAAACAAAAGGGTCATATTACGAGCCATTTCATATTGCATTGCCTCCATTACTGCTTAGATTTATTTTCCAATCAAAATTTGTCCCACGATTCTTAGATTCGAGAATAGCTTCCCATGATTGAATGTTAAGCTATTTCTGGAAAGTCTCTTTCAAGTATTCATAACGAATAACAGCATATTTTTCCAATCTTCAACACAGAGTCATTGAAAAGCCACTTGTTTCCTATTTTTGTGGTTTTGATTCTATCCGATATCAATTTAGTTGCACTTAACATTCACTACTACTTTTGATATAAATACAGGGTACAATGTAGAAAATAAATAAAAGATAGAAAACAAAAAGTTCATATGAACCCTAAAACGTCAAGTTGGCTTTCGCCATCTTGAATTCCCGACTAGCCATCTTGCAAATTATCTACCTACGATCGACCAAACGTGTTGTTCACGTGTCATGGAAAAGGAAAGACGAAAAGGCCACTATTGCGACTCATCTATGCACAGTGTGAATTGTGAAGGATATATTGAACAGGAGAACTTCGAATCATGCGCACTCATTGTTAGTTAGGAATGTCACATAAAAGTTGATAGTAACTTTTAGTGCCAATTTATGCAACATTGTCATTGCTCAGAGTGATTATTACTCTGAGTGTCATTGTCGTAATCACAATCATAGTGCCAGTCGCTGTCCTAAGAAATTTTTTTATATGCATCAGACTCACAGACCTCATAAAAGAAGTCTGTGATCAGTCTTTAGCATTATTTCAGCAAAATTTTGATTCTAGCGTCAACGAACTCGTCTTGGGGAACTGAAAACTGAATAGCTTATGACGGAAGTGACCACACTGCCTGACAATGTTGCCAGGCACTCACGACCATTTCGCCTATTTTATCCCTAAATTATGTCATTTAGTATTATTTTTTACATCCCATACTCATTGAATAATGTATCTGAATTTCTTGTTATTGATTTTAGTAAAAAAATAGCATACAGTTTGGCGGGAAATTTGAATTGTGGCATAATTCAATTGAGAATCATTAATTCATTAGGATTGGGAATTCAAAATAACGGATACTTCCTCTGGTGTCGATTTTTGAAACTATGCATACGTACATTGTTTACTTTTCCAAACATTAATGTTTATATGATTTTAGCCATTGTATGCCTGAAACTTGTCGAATCTCTTGTGAATGTTGCCATTTAATGAAATTCTTGTTTACCTGGTGAATGTTCTGTTGACTATTGTACGTCCTCGAGTGAAAAAATGAGTGATAAGGCATTTTCGGAAACCTACTCGGGTTGACACGATCTCTAACCTGCACGTTCGTTTTCCTAATCCAAGTTAACTACGCGCGTTCGCAAACTTTGGTGTTGCTTACTCGATCATTGACTCAGGTTCGTCTAGCATAACCCTATTCAAAAGCAGGGTCGTCAGGAGTCGCTACAAACACCGCATGCGCATTACGAAAAGTTAAAAAAAATTATTTAAATTTTTGAGGAAAAGGAAAATTGCAACATTCCAAACAATAACGGCGTTAGCTTTTGATTGTGTTTTTGATGAAGACGATGAGATGTGTGTGTTATCTTCCAGTAAGATGAAGAAACAACGTTTCTAAACAAAGATGAGTTTGCATTCAGAATTATGAAGAAGTAATTTTACGCTATTCCATGGAAGGTAAAATAAGACTGATATTACCTTCACAAATTCTTCATTCAAAATTTCATTTCATAGATTTCCAGAGTCATTTTTTATTAGAAAGATCTGTTAGAAAAGTTGAAGTTAGGTTATGTTTTATGTTATGTCTTGTGACAGAACCAGAACAAATAAGAACAAGCTCAACATCTCAACCTGATATGTTCGTGAACTATAGTATTGGGGTAAGTGATCAGAGTGATCCGTTACGTGATCTATTGGGATCGAGTTGGTGAACCAGAGTAAGTTTCCGAAAATGCCTATAGTAGTTCAAATCATTATTGTTGTGAACCTCAATGTGACTCTTGGGAAAAATGATCCCGTTGTACTGGAATATGTTTTTATCATTTTCTGTGAGAAAATGAATGAACGTACTGGTGCAGACTAATCTAGGATTGAGTGAGTCTATAGACAGACGACGGGCTCTTGAAGAAGAATACAGTTCCTCCCCAAAATATTCCTGTATCGTGCGTGGCCAAGAAAAGAAGTGAAAAAGAGAACCTTTAAAGAGAGTTGAGAAGAAAACAAAAAAGTTAAGAAAAGGAAAAATAGATAATATTCAACATACCGAAGATATTTCATACAGTATGGAAAAAGAGTGACTATATATGTATGTCTAGGTCACATTTTCACACCATTTTCACACCATCTGGTTTGTGTTAGATGAAATAAAAAAAAATATTTTTGTTAGTTTTATTTTCAATTCGGACATTCACAAATAATGTGTAACATTTCTTCAAAATAATTCATAACAATAATTCCCGATGACTTCACTAAGCTGTCCAAAAACTTCGTAAAAGATTTTTTTTTGCAAGCAAATCAGAACATACTTTGTCTCCTTCAAAGTGAATTTTCGCAAACGATATTGTCTTAAGATTTAAATACACCACTTCACTGGAGACTTGAAATGAATAACACTTCACAAAAAATCTGGAAAATAATACCAAATGGAAATATTTTAAGAAAAACTCCAAACACAACTGTATAACCTTTGATAAAACGGACAAACAATGAACGTATATCTGGTTTGAATTTTCACCACTCTGGCTCTGGCATCTAATTTTGAATTCCTAATAGAAAAAGTAGCATACAGTTTGGCGAGAAATTTGAATTGTGGCCTAATTCAACTGAGAATCATTATTTCATCACTGAGGATTATTAGGGATAGAAAAATTTAACAATTCATTAGTCAGAACCGATATAATAAATAATTTGTAAAATAAAAAATAATTTCTCTTTTCTGAAAACATTAATAAAAACTCGACCAACAAAACAGAATGTCTATCGACAAATAAAAAAATATTTTTCTTCCTTCTGATTTCCAATTCGTATCATCTTCAGTTTTTGTTTTGTTTAAGCATTGGGCTAGACCATATATGTATTGAGTACCAATATTGATAATATAAAGACAGCAAATGTAAAGTCAAAACAAATGAAACATGACGATCGGTCGGACTATTTCTAATCGGGAACGTTGAATTGGTTGATGTTCGGTTGCCACAACTACGCGCTGCCAATATAACAAGGAAAGACATATATAAC